>DWCF01001963.1:0-26579 GCA_018230265.1 Delias oraia | reverse complement strand
TTTTTTATAGTAAGGCGGATTCTCTATGTAGGTGATAAAGGAAAAAATTGTGACAGGTTTGTTATTAAATATCAAACGACGTAAAAGCAGCTTAAATAAATTCTAATCGTACGTTAATAGCTGATACTTTTAATTAAACTAAAATTAAATTATAATTCAAGCATCTATAAGGGGTTAAAGCTCCGCTTCAAATGTACATTTTTTTAAATATTAAAGCTAAAAATATAACTGAGATTCGTGACCACCATTTGCATTCTCTCCAATTGTTGAGTCAGATGTAATTAGTCCATCCCTAACGGATTGCTATAGAAGGATAGACTTATTAATGTAGTCGAGATTCTGAAATACCACATGCACCAGAAATACTTAGCATGAACAAAATTCTATAGATTTTTGATTTAACAGAACTTGGTAAAGATATGTGTTAAGTTGCGACCCCAGAAAGCAGTAGTTCAAGCCTTAAATGGCTTGGATTTTCGCTTATAAATGTATGGAGGCTCGTGGCAAGATTAAAGTATATAGTAAGTAAACAGTAGAATAGCGAGAATAGGTTTGCACAGAATACTCAGCTTGAAATGGTTGTTGTTTTTGTAACACAATGTTTCTCTGAGTGAGTGAGGATATCGGAGATCCTTAAAAAGGCCACTGAAGCGGTTTAAGAAGCCGGCATCACAACCAATGCGCAGACTAAGGCGCGGTTGTCCACTGGCGGCGGTGTTCTCTTACAATATTATCTGCTTCTTTGTCTGTATATGATGAAAAAACATTTCAAATCGTCTAACATTAACTCAATTTGCGACAAGAAACAGATTCATCAATGACATAAAATACAAATCTATTCCGTATGTTAAATACTATTGTTTATTGCTTTTTCATAAAAATAAAATTAGCATATTAGCATATTATTAGTCTTATTAAGAGATAAGTTCATTAAACTCAATGTGCCTTATGTAGTTGATTCAACGTTAAGGATAATTTACGCGAATTGTTTTGATTATAATGCCGTATAAATTATTACATAAAAATCGCAGCTGAACAAATAGGCGATGTTGTGATAGTACTCCCCGTAGAGCTGGTATTAAACCGTGTATTAATACAACCCTCATTTGGCACCTAAAATAACAATTAATCAAGAACGATAGATTAAACATAATAGCTTGGATAATTTATTTGTTCAAATTATTAAGTTTTAATTTGCAGCGGCGCTAATGTTCTCTAATTTATCACGTTGTTTACGTGAAATGCGTTCAGGATTCTATCACCGGGGAAAAACTGTGCGTTTGTATTGATCAGTGTTTCCCAAAGTGATCAAGTCCACGTTGAGCGTCACAAAAAATAGGGATCTACAAATATTGTAATCGACAGAGCATGAAAATTAATAGGGTTCCGATGTCTACACTAAAATGTTGGCTTGACTTTTACGTATCATCAAATAATGAGCCCTATCCGATAAATTCAAACTTTTTTTCGAAAAGTTTTAATTCGTCATTGAAAATCTAATCTTAAAGTTGTAATCGTCACTTTTTTCAAGTATTTAGAAATTGTATGTGCGTAAAAATCCAGTAACACAATCAATGTGCGGATTGTGGCACGGTTGTTCATGGGCGGCGTTATTCTCTTACCATATAGAAGACCCGCCTGCTCCATTGTACGCTAAACAATATAAAATGCAGCTGCCAAAACAACGGCAATAGCTATTTTTTAATGATTTTGATAATATAGGTGTCATGAATCGTGTAAAGTCAGAGTTAGACCACGCCCACCGTAACTACTGTGCTTTAAATATGTGTAATGAGCCTTTAAGATAAGTATCTATAAAAAAATTAAGATGCTAACCATCAATTCATAACAATACATCTTACAATAGTCGACCGTAAAAAACTTTAATGCTACTCATAGAATATTTTTTTATTTCAATAAAAACTAAAGAGTGACATATTCATTAAAGTTAAAATTACTTTTAAAAAAATTACGAAGAAGTCGGCAAAAATTGCTAATTATTAAATTCATCGTTTAATTTTCTTTAAATAATTAACTTTAAATGAGTTATTTTATTTTAAAAACTTAGCGAGCATTTGGGCATGTTTGATTTAAATGTATTTTTTTCATTTCCAGATGCACGAAACTCAAATTGCTGCGGTTAGCTTTACTTATTTGCAATGGTAAGTGATTCATTTGAGACCTTGACATTAAACTCCAGTTAATCAGTTAATTAAGCCGAGAAAATTTATGAAGAAACATTTGATGCTTTTTTATTTTTCTCTGGTTAGTGAAAATTCATTTTTGTCTATCATGCAAAATGTCACGTTTGTCCCTAACGCACTCGTAAACCGCAAAATCGATTTTGATAATATTTTACACACTTGCAGTTTCATCCAAGTTGCAACTTAAAAGCTATGTGCGGTTTTGTCTAAATTATTAACTAATAGAGTCATTTATTCTGTTAGTTCAATAAGATTCTGACAGATGGCGGTGTAAAGTAAATTTTTGAACCAAGTAGTTATCCAATACGATGATTATGTAGATAGGTATAGGCAGTGGTTTTGTTTTCATAACTTAATTCATTTACGGAAATGATATCAGTTGCTTTGTTTACATAAAATACTTTATTTTTAATTATAGTTTTTTTATACTCGCTAACTAATAAAGTTTGCTGTTATTAAAGGATTTTGTTACGTGAGTACAAGAGAATGACAGAAAATTTAAGACGTAGTAATTCTGCGTTTATATGTAAATGCCTCATAGCTAAGTGGTCTAACATCAAGCGAGAGGATTTGGGTTCGATCCCCGATCCAAATAAATTGTTTTTTTTGTTTTTGGAATGGCTAGACAGTGGTCGGGCGTCTTAACCGTAGAGAGCAATTCTGAAGCATTTCCTAATGTACTAATTGTGCCGGCTCGTTTGAAGTGATACCCCAGGCTCATAGCAAACCAGCTTGAAATACTTGTACTGTTTTACGCTTAGTGAGCGAAAATATATGGAACCTTTGAAATTATACCGCTTAATCGCCATAAAATCCGAAAACACATCCAACGCGCGGATTGTGGCTGTTTGACCATGGGCGGCGGTGATCTGTTTCATGTTTTCTCATGTTTCTCCATGGAGGTGAAACGTCTGCTTCGTTGACCGCTATAAAATAAAAAAAATCAGTGGTAATTCAGTGTTAAACGGCACGTAGCTTATGAATCATTTAATTTAACCGAATTACTGGTACTGACATGAAACTTGCATTCGGCGTCATGTATTTTAAATTTAACCTTATTAAAATGTTTAATTCTTCGCACAGATCACTTTTAGTTTATATTTATTTAAGTTAATGTAATATATAAATATAACATTTTCAGGTACTGTGGAATTCTCAAATAAATCCAGGTTTTAACAATTTTTAGACAATTTACTAAGGTTATTTGTTTTATTTAATTTAATATACAGGTGTATAAGTATGTAAGTACATATAAGTCGTTTTTTTGGACACATTTATGTTTTATCTCGCTTTTACAACAAATACACGTCAGCTATAGAGAAAGAGAGAGGATATCACAAGTAAAGCTGTTAAGTAGGTTAAAAGCGGCATTTATAAAATAAATGACCTTCACATGGTTCTAAAAATGCAGACGTCATCAATATACACGATCAAAAGAATACTCTCAGTAAAAGGCAACTTTCAAAGCGAGCGGCGATTATCATCGAGTGGATTCGTGATTGCCATTAGAGTATTAATTAGTGCAAGTATTGATTATGTTGTTATTATAATAGATATATATTATTAACGGCCGATCTACAAACACCGATATATAATATAATGGCCAACCGCGCCGCAATCCGCGCATTGGTTGTGTAGCCGGCTTTTGACGCCACTTAAGCGGAATTTTCCGATATCCTCACTCATTCAACGAAGTAGAAGCACCGAAACACAGTGTATGATACTTGGTTGGTAATCAAATATAATACTGTGTTGAAACTAGATTCAGGTTGTTAATTCCCATGAGGCCAAGAACGGCAGTGTTCTGGTTTTTTGGGTTGAATTTGAGGTTGTGGTTGAGTCCCACATATTCTCTCGCAAGAGAATAATGCGTAAATGCAATTCCTCAAGTTAAAAGGCAGGCCATGTCTGCCTAGTCCACAAGTAAATACCTAAATAAAATAGAGAAACTTTCCTTGCAGCAAGTATCAATTACGGATAATGCGGTTTTGATTAAATTTCCCCGAGCGAGCTTTAAGAATTGTTATTGTGATCAGGGGAAATCACCGCGAAACCTTCATGAAATCCTAATGAGCGATAACAATATGAAGAAAATCTCTGATAGGTACGTGGTTATGAGGCGAAAATATTAAACTAATCTTTTCATATGCATACACAGTTTTAAACAAACTTATATTTGATACTTTTTAAAAACGAAAGTTTAAAAGCGGGTTCGATTCCCGGTCCCGAATCATCATCATCATTATTTCAGCCGTAAAACGTCCACTGTTGTCCATAGGCCGAATAAAAATGTATAATTTTTTCGGTCTAGAAGGGCTTGAAAGTGACTGGGTGAGTGTTTTATCACTGTATTACCCATGGAAGTGCAAAGCTGCTACACATATCGGGCAGTCTCGTGCGAAGTAATACCACGAGCGTGAAATACCTGTAGGTACTGTTTTTTGATGAGTGGGTGAGGACGTCGGTTAGTGAAATTGTTTCGCTTAAATGACGTAAAAAGCCTGCAACACAACCAATTCGCGGATTGTGAAGCAATGGGCGGCAGTGGTCTTCTACAAAAAGGGACCGCTTGCATCTTTGCCCGATATATTATAAAAAAACAAAGCCTCCTAAAATTAATGTTCTAAGTTTTTCACACTTAAGTACTGTTTTTTATAGTATTCTATTGTACAAATACCTAAAGTAAAATAAGTTTTATAAACAAATGTAAATTTAAATAAGTTTTTTACATTTCGTGACCGCTCTGTGTAAATTGTTCTTGTTAAATAAATTCATATTAATGTTGGTTTTGACCTGTGGCCTGCGTTAACTTTATGCATGAAATTATCCTCTCGTTTTAGGAGCTTCATTTTAATTTATTTAACACATCGGAATAGAAAATAATACAGTAGTAAAATAATAAATTTGTAGTGATATTAGCAACATGCTCCGCCTGAGATTTAAGCGGAGCCTCAGACAACTGATTTACCACAGTAAATCTCTACATTGCCTTACCACAGTAAGGCAATGTAGAGAAATTCAAGTTATTTAAACTAAATTAAAAAGGTTAATTGAACGAAATACAATATAATCTGAATTTTTACAAGCTATATATTTATAATTATTTTAATTAAATGGTTAGTATTATTAAGAAAATTAAACAAGAATTGACTTTTGAAGGTCATTCTGGGTAAAAACTACATTTAGTTAACTTTGCGAAGAATTTGAACAAAAATATAACTCGTAGCCAAATGGTTTTCAGAGTGTACCATGAAGCGAGAGGTATCGGGTTCGAATCCCGTTCTGGACAATTATAATTTAATTTATAATTTATTCGATCTTTGGAAGGGCTGGACAGTGGCCGGGCGAATGTCTTAATACGGTCGCGTTCATTTTTCAAAATGAAACAACAGCTTAACACTTGAATGTCGTGATTTTTTTTCTTAGGAAAGAAATTGTGTACAGCGACAGCTAATACTTCATTAGCGCTAGTCTCTGCTAATTGCAGTCCTCCGTCTCTTTGCAGGACCATTGAAGCTATAAGTTTACGTAAGATTGAATTAAACTCGCTTATACTGTCCTCTTTGCTGGATCACATCGTTAGTTTTAATGCAATGGATACAAAAATATAGCTCACAGAATATTCAGCTTGAAATGATTGTACTTGAAACGGTGCCTACTTCTTATATGTTTCGCCGAATCAGTGGTAATATCGGAGACCCTTAAAAGATGCCGCTTAAGCGGCGTAAAAAGTTGGCAACACAACCAATGCGCCGAGTGTGGCGCAGTTGTTCATGGGCGGCGCTGTTCTCTTACCATATAGAAGACCCACCTATTCCGTTGTCCGCTATAGCATAAAAAAAATATATAATTTCAAAAACTACAAGGAAAATATTCATCGAACAAAGTAATGTCGAACCATCTGGAAGAATAAAAATATAGTATTTTTAATCACAGCAGAGTGCAATGATGCGATGCATATTAAAACCAGACAGAACACTGCGCTTAATCAAATTTGTCGGATATAATCACGTCACGAGTTCGATATCTTTTTTTTAACTTCGCTATAATTTTATATGCCCCCGGTTGGCTACGATTTCTAGCTAAGAGAATGGGTACGAGTCTAGTACAAGACGTCACGTTCACAACTTGAAATTATACCGCTTAACCGGCGTAACCGTCAATATAATTTTCGTCCGTATCTGATGTTTGTTGTATGTCACCATGCTGTGGAATTAGCTGCCAGCGGAGGTATCTCCAAACCAATACGATTTGGGAACCTTCAAAAAAGAGATTGCCTGTCCTTTAAAGGCTGGCAACGCATCCGAGGTGTTGCAAAATCTAGGGGTGTCCATTTGCGGAGGATTGCTTATTCTATATGAGACTCGTGTTTGTTTGCCACCGTTTCCATTAAAAAAATTGTTATAAAATAATTTAAAAAACATGTTTAAAAGCTGGATAGCAATCCAAGTAGCAAATTCTTTATAAAAAACAAGTGCTTTTTATCCCTGTTAAAATCACTAATTGTGTGTGTAAACAGCTATCTAATTAAAGATTTTTTAATTGGTTCAGGCTTTTAGTCTATAATTAAGAAAAAGACCGTCACCACACCCGCCACCCAGCAGGGGCTAAAACTGTTTTTAATACATCTTGTGCCGTGCACGTCCATTATAATAAGTTTCCTGCAGAGGTTTCTAAACCAGTACGACCTTCGAAAAGAGCGTACGTATGTAAAAGACAGGCACCGCACACGCGACCTAGCAGGGTCTGGGGATATCCATGCATCGAAGGCCGCTTATCTTAGATGAGCCTAAAAATATTAAAAAACAAAAATAAACATTTTCTCTGTATATTATTATCTTGTATTTAATAGCTTGACCTTTTCCTTAGAAAAGTAAGTTTTAAAATGTTAATTTCTTTAACTTAGTGAAAACTCCAGATAAGCGTTAAATTTTAATTCTTTGCATTAAGAAAATTGTATGTCAAATACTTTTTAAACTCGGGCTTGGCAGTTAGAAACTGGATAAGCTAAATGTAATTTAATTGTTACGGTAACTTTGAAGCTTGAAACGAAAATACGCATATTTTAAAGTTTTCTTGGTACCCAGGCTATATTTTAACTTAAAATATTTCTATAAATTTACAGTCACTTAATTTGTTGGAAATATATTTATTACCCTATGCCACGTATTAAAATCTGTTTTGTAGGCTTTATAATATCTTTTAAGATTCACAAGTCGGCTATTCCTGTTAAAATATTACAGGATTGTCGGTCTTTTAGAGATAGGACGATCTTTTTTTGACGATCTTTTTTTTCGTATTGGGTTTTTTTATTCTATAGTGGACAACGCAGCGAGTGGTCTCCTATATATATGTTAAGTGACGTGGTTGTTCATGAGTGGAGGTGTTCTCTTACCATATAGGAGACATATCTGCTCCGTTGTCCGCTATACCGTAAATAAAACCTCGATATTAAATCAAACAACTCCTCAGAACATTCCCCGTGATATATATACCTAACCTTTTCACATAAAAAAACTGGTATAATATGTAGAAACAAAACAGAAAAAGATTTTCTATTTAAAAGTCAATTGGAAAGGGGGAAAATGGATTGTCGGAAAATAGTCAAACGTGTTAAAATAGTTGTCTGAACGAAAGGAACCAATTTGGCAAGAACACGATTTAGAACTTGTACTTAAGAATTACACTAAACATAATGTACCGTAAAGAGTTCGATGGTATCTTTAGTGATTCTGACATATAGGCGGCGATGTTAGTTATATAACTATTTTAATGCACTCCAGGCAAATTCGGAAAATGCTTTAAAGGTACAATAAAAGGTATAAAACCCCAATTTCATATGCGAAGGCCTAATATTTCGTCGAATATAATTTGGACACGAGTATTGCATTATGTCATTAAACTACTACATGTACACAAAGCAAGTACCTTGATATATAACATAAGCATTATTTTTTTACCAACAATCAATATTGGCTCGGCATTTAGATTATCGTATCAACGCCAGGATAAACGTATTATAACCCGTTATTAGCGGACGCGGCCAAACGAAGGGGGACTCGAAACGCCATTCGACACCACGCGACTTTATCAAGCGCTCATTTATCTACGTTAAAGCCTGATCATTATCTAGTCACATTTTGTTAACATGAGGAAATGAATATGTTTTCCTCTCTGATATTTTTGAAAACCATGGTGACCCAATCTAGTGGTGTGTAGAGCATAGACTTAGGTTAACTGTGTATTTCTCAATAAGCCTAGAATGTACCTCGTGTCCTAGGCTCTTGGGTTTGAATACCTAGTGCGACCTCCAAGCCAGTGGAATTTCTATTGCCGTGAGGTCTTAGTTCGGGTATTTATATGGTAAGCGGACACCGGAGCAGGTGGGTATTAATTATGGGTAAGAGAACACCGCAGCTCGTGTACAGCCGCGCCACAATCGGTGCTTTAGTTGTGTTGCCAGTGTTTTACGCCGTCTATGCGGTATAATTCAAGGACATCCGATATCCTTACTCACTCAGCGAAGCACAGTTCAAGTACCGTTTAAAAAAAATATTTGGTGAGGCCGTGGTATCACAGAATGCACTCTGAGTCTCATATATTCTCGCAAGAGAGTAATGCTTAAATCCTCGCATTAAAAAGGGGCAAAATTGTAAGAAAAAAATGTCTATGTTCGACTATAGCATCTCACCCTCGTCCGAGCATGTAAACCGTTCGCCGAAGCGAATCCAATTATCGTAAGCGCGGTTTTTATTTCGACCAACATCGTTAATTCCGCAGACGTTCAACAATGACTCTTTAGCACTTCTGTTGCCCTAGTACTATTTATACCGGCAAAAATAAAAAGTATTCGGACTGAATCTCAACTGATTCCAAGACAGAAAGAAAGGTTTTCAATTCAATCGTCATTTCTTTTGCTTTTTTAAGCTTGTAAATACAGTGTAAACTCTATATAACGGCACTGAAGGGACTGTGCATTTTGTAGCGTTATAAAGAGTTGTCGTTAAATGGTGAGAAGAAAAAGTAAATGGAAGACAAGCTAAACCAACTAAAGCCAATTGATTTCAACGCTTTAGGGAGTTTGTCGTTAAATCAAGGGACGTTACATGGAGTGTACACTGTATATTATAGTATAAAATAATGTATAACAGTATTAAAGTAAAATTACTTTTTTATGATAAGAGAACACCGCCGCCCATTGACAACTGCGTCACAGTCCGCGTATTGGTTGTGTTGCCTGCTTTTTACGTCGCTTAAGCGACAATTTTTAGGGCATCCGACAACTCACTCAGCGTAACACAGAGAAATACCGTTACAAGTACAGCTACCGTTTCACGTTGAGTATTCTATGAGCCCGTGTTATCACTTCAGACGAGCTGGCCTAATTAGTGCGTCAACATATGCTTTAGCATGGCTCTCCCACGGGAAAATACTACACACACACACTATTTTATATAGCAATAGTTGGTAGGTTGGTGTAATAGAAAATCATAATAAACTATATATGTATTCCGATGGTATTTTTAACAGGAATCTTCCCAAATGAATTGCAAGGGAATTTATTTCAGTTAAAAGTGTTTTTTTAATAAAAAAAAATACTCGTTAATCTCAGGCTAAATTTTAACTAAATAAAGTTTTATAAGCCTTTCTTCCTTTAAAATAATAAAATGCCAAGGGCTTTTAATCTTTTCACCGCATCGTCCGAATCCAATTATAAATTATAACATACTTATCTTTGCTTCATCTAAGTCTGAATATTTAATTTCCATTAATCCTGCCAGAGAGTTTACGGATCATTTTACGTGGCTCATGCGAGTGAAGGATAGAGTAATATGCCGTGAATGCATCTCGAAGCGAATTGTTCCTAAACTTGCAAGCGGAATTCGTATAGCTTCTCGAATTTTGTGTCTTCCTTCATTTCTGTATTCCCGGCATTTGATTTGCAATTGTGCTATGTTCGTATGAAATATCTCAAATGCGTTGTAAAAATACAGAACCTCTTAAATCGAACAACAAAGGAGGTGCCAAAAAATAGGAGTTGTATATAGTTTTCGAGTTACATAATTTTGAGTACGGCGGATTTTGATTCGACATTTTTTTTAAATTCTTTACCGGCCAATACTTACAATAAATTTATATACAGTATTATAGAACATTTTAAAAACATTTCTATGTTCGTGATACTACAGACATAAAATTATTAAAATTATGAAAATATAAATTATTAAAATTATTATTTTTCTAATTTTTTGAGAGGAAATATGTGCCAATTAATTGAGGGACTCACTGATCATTGGGACTAATAGAGGGTACATATTTTAAGTAATGAAAGTTTTAATATTTGAATGGAAGGGAGCAAATAATTTTTGTGAGATTTGGAGGTTTTTAACCATAGGTTCTGCTTTAGGTAGGTTTTAATTAATAATACACATTAAATAATAGATGCAAGTAGACACTTTGAAATAACAATACATTTTTATGACTGTGTAATAGTCTTCTGTTTCACGCTTTCGAATAAAGATAAAAGTTATCACAAGGACACATACTTATAGGTTACATATAGAATTTGATAACTTTTTTTGTATTTTTAATGGTTTTTTCATAATTAAATTTAACTAAAAAAATAAGTTAAAGATAGAAGGGCGTGGCAGTGAATTTGCAGAGCCATATGTACCCCTGGGGTATTTTAGGACCTAAGTAAAATTGAATGTGATGACTTATAATCTATTTCAAATAGGATTATTTTAGTTCGAACATTATGATACATATGACTAGACCGCTTTTATATTAAAAGTATGCAAATTACAAAAGTTGGCAATCGTGTCAACCGATAACGTTGTTCATAAAAAATTAATATTTTTCACTTTGAGGCTTATTTTTACCTGAGTCAGTCATCCCACTTTCAAAGTTGAGGCTTTATTAGCTGATAGCCTGAATACTTTCATTGTTTATCGAAAATAAAATGAACATCGAATATTGAATTTCATACGAACCATTTGTTTGATATAAGAGTATATTTCGGTACTTGCAACTGTTATTTTATCAGGTTTGACCTTTTACAAAACTAAGCCTGAATTAATTAATTTCACCTTTAAAAGATTTTGATCGCAGATTAACATGAACGTAGTGGAGTTTTCGAGAAGGCAATATTTTCATATACGTAAAATAAAAGATTGTGAAAGTGGCTTTTAAAAGGGATTGAGGACTTACATAGCTGGATGTCGCGAATGGCGAACCAGCTGGGTACCGCAGTCAACTAGTGTCACACTTTTGTCATTCAATTAACAAATAATGATGTTTGGTTTTAATATTCGTTATTTGTAGCTGAGTATTCTGTGAGCCCGTGGTATCACTTCGGTCGAGCCGGCCCAATAAGTGCGTCAGCTCTCCCGCGGGTGAAATGTGGTGAAATATCGATATTAATCTAGCAAATACGTTTTTTATTCATTCTCAATTTTTTTTAGTATAAAAAATCAAAAGAAGTCATAGTTAGAACATACTGCCATGTAAGCTACACTCGAGTGACACTCAAGACGAAGTCGTCACGGAGAAGCTCCGAACTTTGCAATTCATACGGTTGTAATTTTGATACAAGGGCCATTGTATCTCATAATAGCTTTTATCAGAGCTTTCGCCCTTTATTTCTTAACCGCTGATGTAAAGAGGGGAAAGTACTTTAAATTTCACTGATCCACGTGACTTTGTAAGTCATAAATAAATGGATCAAATGAAATTATATGCTTTTAAAATACTAGGATTCAAAATATATGAACATGTATTATTCGATGTACTCAAAGTAGGAAAATAGAATTGTTCTCAATTTCATCCGTTTGGAACGGATCAAGTCCCGCTGTCTCCGTGAAATATTGTATACATAATTTCGTGATAAGTCGAAATAGTTTACGTGATACAAAGATATACATGTGAATAACATAATATGATGATGTATATGAATAAAAAAGTATGTAAATAAATTTATTATTAGTATTAGAATCACAAATGTTAAATTGCTAAATAATTTAAATTAAATATGGTCTATATTTTTACTGTATTGCGGAGTATAGGCCAGACAGGTATCATGATGCTAATAGAACCTCGTCGGACATGAACAACCAAGCCACCCACTCTTTTGTTATGTCACCGACTTTTTACTCCACTTCAGCAGTAAGCTAAAGCTATTTTATGCTGGTATTCTGTAAGCCCTTGGTACTCTAGTTGAAACGGTCCAATTAGTGTCAGCATGGCTTTCCCATGGGAGAGGCCGTCCAAGTATCTAATAGAATTTTTAAATTCTATTAGGTAAGACCAAGAATGGAGCCCGGTATCAAATTTAAAAGCTTTTCATGTGTTTTTTTAAATTAATATCGGGAAGGAACGAGCAGGAGGCTGAGTTTAAATAAATTTCTCCGTTCATTGAAACCTCAGCAGGACTACGGGTACATTACCCGTGGTCGTTACGGGATAGTCACGCCCTTTTATGAAGCTCCCCAAGTATTGGTTCGGAAACACCTCACAGCTGATTTCACACAGTAGTTCTGTGTTTAAATATATCGAGAAGCTTTTAAGAAACTTCACATCGGGGACGGTTGAAAATGTCAACGCTACACGTGCTAGATCATTCGCTACGCCCACCAATGTCATTTCCCAGTAACTCGATCGGGTCTCGATCACGGATTGCAATTTAGAACTATATTTAAGTTAGATACAATCCCAGTTTTAATGAGGGTGATACGACTTCAGACTTCATACCGGATCTGTCTTTTAAAACCGTGGCACTAAAAGTACATATAAGTTTCAGCTATAGAGAGAAATTGGAGTTTTAGTACTATCGCATCACCGAAAGTCAGGTTTTATATCATCTTCTTAAAAGTTTCTCTAGGGTTTCCGCTCATGGACACTGATCGTTGCTGATTTTTTTGGGATAGGTACACTCTATCTTTGACTATTGCTCTTCTATTTTTCTTCTACTTTCAAGTTTTTTGTTTAAAATTGTTGAAGACTGAAACCTCGGCTTAGTTACAATTTACCAAATAAAGATTATCCATATGTTAAATACATTTATTTATTTATTATTAACATATGCGGTTTTTATTTAAACTATAAATACAATTATTATATCATATTAAAGAATACATATGCTTGCGCAGTCATTGGACTGGCTCGTCCGTAGTGATACCACGGGCTAACAGAATACTCAGCGTGAAACGGTACTTGTACTGTGCTTCGCAGTGTGAATAAGGATATTGGAGGCCCTTAAAAGTGCCGCCAGCATAAAAAACCGGCAACACAACCAGTGCGTGGACTCTGGCGCGGTTATTCATGGGCGGTGGTGTTCTACCATATATTAGAGACCCACCTGCTCCGTAGCCCGCTATAGAATAAAAAAAACTTTGTACAATTAGATGAATATTGAACAATGATATGTCTTACAAAATTCAAAGAAAACACAACATTTCAAAACGTGTTGTTCTACTTGTGCGTGCGTCAATCAGTAAAGTGTTATCGATTTCGTTGCCAAGCGAAAGTAAACCAATGTTATATTAATACTCGATGATTCAAATTCTCTATTATAATTTCCATTTTTAATGCCTGAATTTAGTAATTTTTTATATTATTATGTCAGTTTTTATTACTAGCATACATACTTTTGACCCAGATCGTTCAAGATCGGATCGTAACAGGTGGGCGTTTTTGAGAGATGCCTATGTCCAGCAGTGGACTTGATAGGCTGATGATGATGATGATGATACATACTTTTTGAATATTCAATACTTTCATACAAAGTACGTATAAGTTACTAAAAACATATAGATTACAATATAAAAAAGTTTCATTAGATCAATATTTATTTTATTTACAATATTGCTTGAATTTATCCTTATAAATTCTCAAAAGAATTAGTTTTAATATTTTTGTTATTATTTTTGATTTCTTTTTTGAAAATTTTATATAAACAATTATAAAATTAATTTACTAATATACTAATTTATTTTGCTTTATATATTGATATGAAGTTTCTTTACTCTGGCAGAGTCTTAAATTCATCAAATATTCCCGGCTTGGCCCCTTGTAAACTGTGTCTAGGGCTCTTTAACCAGGTAAAAGGACTGAGGTACAAAGGATTTACATACCTTAAAGATCTGCCATAAACGGTGAGTGGCCTGAATTAAATTATGACAATGACTCGGCATTTTCATATATTATAGAATTATTCATTCCTTATGAAAGGCAAATTTATAGTTGAAATAAATATAAATATATATGTATGTAACAATGTGTCTTTATAATATATTTTATTTTTAATAGGATAATATGTCCCATAATTTATGTGGCAGCTCAATCTTCATTTTAAGTTATTTATTAAATGAAATATCGATTGTACGCAAACAAACTTGTGCACAGCAATGAACGGTATTTTAAATCAAATAGAAATCAAGTGAGGAAATGTTATCTTGCGACACTCTGCGAAGACACAATTTCCTTTTATAAATCTCGAGAATAAACGAAACACGACAATTTCTGACAGATACAAATAAACTGAAAAATATTGGGATAGCAGAGCTGCGAACTCGCTTAAAAAGGTTCACGCCGAATTTTCATACGTGAAAGAGCCATGCTGAAACATATGCGGATGCATTAATTTGGCCGGCTCGTCCGAATTTATACCACGGGCTCACAGAAAATGGTACTGCGTGAATTTGTAGTTCCACTTGAAATAGTGCTTCTTCTGTTTTTGGCTGAGTGATTGAGAATATTAGAAGATCTAAAAATTATACAATAATAATTATATTATTAATAAATCGAATAAATTATACAGTGTTATACGGACCGTGGATCGATTCAGAAGAACCTCTCGGTTTTTGGTAGGCTTATAACGCCACTTAGCTGCGAGACTTTAGTAAATATATGTTACTATAAAATCCCTCGATCCTAAAATAACCGCATATCCCTTTATATCAAAGCATTTTGACAACCATAAACCCTTCTAATTTTTATACTTCCGCTCCCAACACATTTCGAGATAAGTTTGACAGATTCACCCGAAGCGAACCCCGTAATAAGCGCTCTAAAGCAGTTTGTTCTACTATCTGACACACGTAAGCCTCACACCGGGTAGTTTGGGCCCCGTAAAACCTTGAAAACTGGCTGAATAGTTTTGATATAAGTTATCACTTTCAGCGTTCCTATCTCTGAGTACTAATGTATAGTGTATTTTTAAAGAAATTAAAGAAGGAACAGCTCATTAAAGGGTTCTAACTATGCACACGTATATAGGAGTAAGTTTTTTGAATCCTGGGAGACCAGTGGGAGAGCCACACTGACGCACTAATTGCGCCGGCTTGTTTGAAGTGATTCACGGTATAAAAAATGTTTATCGTGCCAACGAAGATACTTTATTAGATGTTTGTATTTTTATTTTTTATTAACTAGAAGACCATGGCAAATATTGTTTTGTCATATCGCGGCGACCACGCAAATCATAAATTAAATTATAATTGTCCGGACAGGCATTCGAACCCGATACATCTCGCGTCATGGTACACTTATACAGCTTATAAAAATTATTTTAGATGTATTTTTAGTATGGTAGTTATGAGGTTATTGTATTGTAGGTAATCGCGATTCGACCTCAAAGTGAACGCTGACGGAACAACAATCACGAGACGGAAACCGATGTAAATGCTTTACACCGCCGCAACCGCCGCTATTCCGTAAATAGTCTGCTAAGTAATAGCTTTATAACTGTGTTGATATTGCATTAAAGCTTTTATTGTTTATCGGCCGATAGAGCAAGCGGGTCACCTTCGTGGTGAGATATAACCGACGCACATGGACTACCGTGCAATGATCAACGTTTAGGTTGTGGATGCCGGCTGTTTACACAACTTGTGCGATATAATTTCATGGTACTCTAATATCCTCACTCAGTGAAACACAGTACTTACACGTACTGTTTCAGGCTGGTAATCTGTGCGTTCGTGGTGAAAATCGAACGAGCGAGTCCATATATTGCGTCAGCATATGCTTTAGCGTGACTCTGTCATGGGTAACGCACAGAATACTCAGCGTGAAACTGTACTTGTTCTGAGATTCGCAGAGTGAGTTAGAATATCGGAGGCTCTTAAAAGTGCCGCGTAAAAAGCCGGTAACATCACCAATTTGCGGATTGTGGCGCGTTTCTTATATCTATAGAATAAAAAAACACAATGTTGAAATACGCCCAGCAAGTATCAACAACCAAATGGAATAAATTATAATTTTTATATAGGCCGGTGACTATATTCGTCAAATAACCTTAACGTCTGAATTAACGTTGTAATTTATTTAAAAATCTGACTAGAAATGCTATCATTGTAAAAAGTTGTAAGTAAATTTGCACTCCATTAGCTGATTTTGGCGAAAACATTGGCAAATTCGTGATTAGCGAAGTGAAATGGCTTTCCTAATTAATAACGCAAACTCAATCAGAACGGAAATCACAGGAATGCTAATATAGGCCAAATGTAAGTGTAGTGATACTGTTCGATATTTATTGTAATCGATGACTCGATTTGCTCCCTGCTTTTGGTAGCTACGCTAATCATTTAACTCAATTTCAGTATCCACTTGAAGTATGGGCCGGACACATTTCATATCCGCTACGTTTAATGGAGTTCTGTGCCTACTTGATCATAATATTTTTACCTAGTATCGCCTGACCTCTGGTACATCCAAACGCTCAACGTTTGTCCTCTATGGTTTTAATAAGATATTGATCATTATATATTTGATAAATTATGTAAATCCACGTTCAATTATCTACTACTTTATACTTTTCTTAAAAATAAAGAAATTATATTTCTTTAAGTAGATTTGATGGCGTTATATATCTAGTAGTCAGTATTGCGGTAGTGTTTTTCAATATGTCGAGTGGTTAGGTTAATTGAACGGAAACATTGATATGAATAATTTAGGTAAAAGAAATCTATAAATTATTAATGAACTTTAAGTCTGCGCGTTGCTTGTGTTGCGGGTTTTTTAAGCCGCTTAAGCGGCACGTTTAAAGGCCTCCAATATCCTCACTCACTCTGCGCAACACAGTACCCGTAGCGTTTCACGCTAAGAGTTATGTGAGCCCGTGGTATAACTTCGGACGAGCCGGCGCAATTAGTGCGTCAGCATATGAATGGCACTCTAACATGTGATAACCCTCCTTCTTTTAATAGAGCAATACAACTGGTTAGTTTATTCGATACTTTAATTGTCTTATATAAATTAAATAATTAAATATTTTAAATATTTGTAGACTAGGTGTAAGCATTGTGAAGTTTTTCTATAATTGACTTTATACGTGTTTCTCAATCTGTATAAATTTTGTTCACTAAAAATGGAAATAAATAATTCAAATAATTAAAATATCAGGTTGTTGAAATAATTATTATATACAAAACTTTTGGTTAAAATATGTAGATGAAAATAACTATTGAGGCCCTAACTGTCCGCTGTCAATGTCAAGTCTAGTACGGTTTTAAACTAATGATCATAATCAGTGTATTTCTGAAAAGTATCTATTTTTTGTAAAGTTTTATCAATAGATTATAGCATTTTCTTGTAATTTGTAAGTCTTTAGGTAATTAAAATGTATATTTAAATCATTTAGTATGAAATGGGTTTATTTTGTGGCCATTATCACTAAAAATACACAACGAATACGACTTTTAATTAAAGAGGACACTTAAAATCGTCTAAAAGGTTGAATTTTATACGACTCTGCCATTCTGAGTGGTCGGACTTGACTCGACATGGCTTAATTAATAGTTTTGAATGTATATAAAAAGTCGGAATACAATTTTATCGTGCTTCACTTAGGATTGGTTACAATGACAATTACTACGTTATGTTTTACTGATTTTAAAAGTTTAAATAAAACGATTCCTTAAGAAAAAGCGTTTAACTGTACAGGTGCTTCTGCTGTCTTTCGCTGAGTGAGGATATTGAATGCCCTTAAAAATGCCGCTTAAGAGACGTCAAAGACGGCAACACAACCAACGTGCGGGCTGTGATACGGCTGTCCATGGGCCGCGGTGTTATTTTACCATATAAGAGACCCACCTGCTCCGTTGCACCTACTGCACAGTCCGCGCATGGTAGTGTTGCCGGCTTTTTACGCCGCTTAAGTGGCCTTTTATAAATATGTATATCAAATAACAATATATATTCTCATAAGGCTGTTATGGTTAGATTATTAGATTATCTTCAAGATTATATGCATGGAATATTTAATTATTTCTATTTTCTAAGCGCCTGTACTCTTCTAACACAATTAAAACGGTTTCTAAGAATTCTAACTCAAGTTGCTTCACAGTTAAATGCTCTAGGCTTTGACGCTAGCCACAAAGCGTTTCCATAATGAATGTGCACTCCTTTTTACACTTTATAATGTTATACCCACATTCATAATATATACGTATTTGATGCTTCTTTCAAGTGAAAACTTAGATCTATAAATTCACAACAGTGGCTTTCATAATAAGGTGGCTTAATTGCTACGTTTCAAATGTCTAATAAATAAGAAAATGTCCATCGATTTGTTCATAGAGAATCATCATTGAGGATGAGTTATTTTTTTAATCAACGCGTGTACAGTATTTAGTCAGTCTTCATTTTATTTTGCCCTTGTAAGTAATAAAGCTAACTTACCTGGTTGAAACGTGCATCCCCACTGACGGTGTAGATTCCTCTGCATTCCGTTACCGCTTCGGGCTTATCCGAAGAGCTTGGTTTTCGACAACAAGCCGCGCAAACCGCAACAAGCACACCACATAGCGTAGCACTAAAACAATGGAAAAATCATATTATTAAACAAAAACTATTTAAACTTTAAAACAGTACTTCTACTTTTTTTCGCTGAATGTATGATGATATCGGAGGCCCTTAAAAATCCGTTTATTCGGAGTAAGAAGCTGGCAACTCAACCATTATGCGGACTGTGGCGCGGTTGTTCATGGGCGGCCGTGTTCTTTACCATATAGAAGACCTGCTCTGTTGTCGGCTATAACGAAAAAAACATAATATAGCTTCTACGTCGTAGGCAACGAAAGTCGTAGCGTTTACGGAAACGAAGCAGTAATAGATTTAGGGGGGTTACTTGCAATATATTTCAATAAATGATAGCTTAATTGAATAGGAATGTCAATTTCTTCAGATCAATAATAATAGGCAGAACAAAACAATTACATTCATAATTATTAAAAAAACTACTTCTTTTTATTTATATTTTTAAATAAAGTGTGTTATAATTTTAATTACGAATAGAAGGACAAAACTTTGTTTTTTTTAATATTTTTTATCTTATTTTGAGTTGATAACTAACATAGACAGTCCAAAAATTGTTAATATTTAAAATCAATTAAAAATTATCACTAATAAAAATAAACAAAAGGAACTGTATCGAGGCTTAATTCTAAAGGAAATACTTTTGGAATGACATTAAAATAGAACTCAAATATACCTCGTAAATACACGAAGTAAATATTGCAACAGCTCACAGACGACTAACTAATTGGACACAAACTGTCGCGGAGCGTTGTCACATATCGATTTATTACTTTTCTGTGCAATGTATGAACACTTAAAATATATTTAAATATAGAAAATAAAATTGGTAAACGTAATTTTACAAGACAAAATACCTAAAAACTTCATCATCATCATCATCATTTTAGCCGTAAGACGTCCACTGCTGGACCTCCATGAATACCTGTCGGAGGTGACCTGCATCCAGTGAGCATTCATTTCAGTCTTCCGGCGACCTTTATTAGGTCATCTGACCACCTTGTAGATGGACGTCCCTCGCTGCACTTGCTACCTGGATTAATACCTGCAGCTGAATTTAATTATCGAAAATCGAAGCTAAATAAAAGGTTTCATCTGTATGGCCTATATGTTTCCCATAGCGCAACTAAGCATTTTAAGGTGGTTTATGCCGCGAGTGGTTCGCGAATTATATGGAATCAGCTGGCTTCAGCGGTATTTCCAAACCAATACGACTTCAAAAAAAAGGCGTACCTATCCGTAGAAAGCCGCCAACGCACCCGTTGTTCATCAAGGACTAGGTATCTCTATGAGACAAAAACTGCTCAATCTAGGTGAGTCTCTTGCTCGTTTGCCTTTCGGTGGCAAAAAAACGTTCCATAATCAAATACATTTAATATTAATGAGTCTCTAAGCAGTAATTTTTTGTTAGCTGTATGAATTAGCGACATCTTTACAAAGGCTTTATAAATGTAATAAATTTATAACATACAGCACAATCATATGAAAATCATATATAAAAGTTATAAGATAGATATCAATTTTATGCAATGTATAAACAAAACATCTCGAACTGGATATGAAAACAACATCTGTATAATGAAAAATGAACGTTAAAATTCTTTTCGAGTTGCAATAACGTTCGAGTTAAGGCAAAATATCAGGTTATTCATACCGAAAATTGGAATTTTATCTAGTTGACGCCAGCGTTTATCCAGTTTCATCAGTTTATAAAGAGAAGCGGTATTTAATTGCCTGAATACTTTCAGAACGTGTAGTTTTGAGGTTATAACTTTTGTAAAATAATGTGTAGTCAAATAAAGGAAATTTTTGTATCACACTAGACAATATTCTAAGGCAATGCGTATTTTTCTCAAAACATAATATTAATATCCTTTTCGTATTACTATTTAGAACGTTACTGCCTACATTATACTGACAAAGAGTTAACGATAAATACTTATTGTCATATAGTACAAAAACATAACCCAGTTACAAGACGATAATTGAAATTTACACCTTCATTAATTCTCGCCTCTCGGGGGACGACGCAAAGGGAATGTATTCAAAGTGAATACGAATTTAGTGGGGAAGGTCAGGGATTCGGGGACACGTCACTTGCTCGCGGGTTCTTTTTTATGAAAATGGCAAACGAGCAGGAGGTATTTGGACACAAAGATAAAATAAAATAATAATCAGAAAAACCACAGGCAATCACTTAGCCTAACGAGCAAAGGTCTCACTAACTGACTAAAGAAGGTTTTATTTATACACGTATATATTCTTTATTACTGCCAATCCATAACAAACAGAACAAGATTGTTAAAGATTTTACAGCACCACACAGTGACATTTAAAGACGTAAGTTAAAATACAAAATCATCAGAACTCCTACTTCTACTATACAAAAGAGATTAACGGCAAGAGTATCACGCATTGGAATATTACAAGATAAAGAAATATTTAAGGAGGCCCTGAATCTTAAATACGAAAGAACCTACAATTTTTGTCACGTGCGATGATAACGTATGAATTACAGTTATGCAAATTAGATGTCTTACATCCAACACGTAGCAATTCCAAAGGTTTTCATTCCAAAAACATTTCATTACATACAACATTCTGAAATTAACGAATATCTTTTAAAACGCGCATCTTTCGTTCAATGCTTAAGGACCTATGCACTGATTAACACTGATCCAATAAGTATCTTCTAAGAACCTCGAGACCTTGTAAGCTACTATGAAGTAAAGGATGTGTTCGATCCTCGGCCTGAATAAAAATTTTGGCTCACCCGAAGTAACACCACGAGCTCATATAATACCAGCGTGAAAGCTGGCACTGTTTCGCTGAGTACCTAAGTGTGGATATCGGACGCCATTGAAATTATTTCGCTCAAGCGGCGTAATTAGCCCGCAACACAACCGTAACGCAGATTGAGGCGCGGTACTCCATGGGCGGCGGTGATGTCTTAGCATAAAGGAGATCCGCTTGCACCGTTGCCCGCTATACAATAAAAAATACCTCTGTTATCATACAATGTTTGACAAAGATAAAACTAGTGTGTAAATATTCGTATCTGTATTTCGACTGTATTTTGACAGTTTTGGAACCCAGTAAAAACTCTATGTGAATATACAAAAATAACTTGTATGATTCTTTTTAAATAGTTAAGTTCTTATTTATAATCTCTCGCCAATGACCTCGATGAAACAATTCCTTCATAATTAAACAAATTACTCGCATAATTGGAAATCGACAAAAGTAGTGTTATGTTATGTTATGTTATGGTTAGTGTTAGATAATGCTCAGAACATTTTTTAAACCTACTAATTTCAAACAATATTATATTTATAACTTGCATTGGATACTTTATTATTATATCTATATATATATTCAATGTGCTCAATTTGTCGTTCCGCTAAATTCGATCTGTGTTTTGCATATTATGTGAATAATTAATTTTCTTTTTGTTCGCAATCGTTCACGTTCGCATTACGTATTTCGTCTCACTATGAAAAATGCCAAGAGATAGCGCTTTTAAAACTGTATTATATTAAAACAGTATAAAGTCACCTTCATGCTTTCATCATATAAATAAAAAGAAATGAAGGTTTTCTAATCTATTTGTTTTCAATAATAATCTTATTATAATAATACAATTTTTATTCAAATTGGAAGGCATACGAGCAGGAGAATCATCTTCAATAAGCGATCTTCCGCCCATGGACACTCCCAGCGCTTGCTGCTTTAATCAATTGGCTGTTGTTGTTTTACTATACTACAATGTTTTAATATATTCTGATCATAGAGTGCGCATATACAATTGTAGATTCTATCAGCTTGTAAACATATATCAGATAATGTCAATTGCAGATGGTTTGTAACGGTCCTTACCAAGTGTCAAGTTGCAAATGTCAACTGTCAAATCAAGGCTAGAACTACGTAGTCCCATGGTAGTCACGAGACACTAGGTAATCTTGCTAAGACAGCAGTTCTGACAATTTAATTAATGATATGGTCTTCAATGACTTAAATGTAAAATATATAATCCTTGCATGATTCTCTGTCGTTGTTTACATATGTAAATACCATCTTCCTCACAATTGAAAAGTGGTGTTTTACACAGTAGTATAGTAAATGTATGTATATTAAATATGTATACATCATTAATAGTGTTACTCTTAAGAATTCCATTAATATATAGTATATAGTATTGCGAACAACAGAGCAGGCAGGTAAGAAAAAGGTTAAGAGTTAAAAAGTGTGAAAAGCAGGTATTTTATATGGTAAAAAATACCGCTGCCGATAGACAAAAGCGTCACAGTCCGCGCAATGTTTGTGTTGCCGGCTTTTTAAACACTTAAGCGGTATTTTTAAGGGTCTTCGACATCCTCACTCGCTCAGCGGAATACAATAAAAGCAACGTTTCAAGTACAAATACCATTTCACGTTGATTTTGTGAGTATTATGAGTCAGTTACTATAATAATGTTCTAAAAATCTGAGAGTTTGAAGGTAAATAATTTAATTCCATTTTATAAAGCTTCAAACATCACTCTACAATCTCCAACTACTTGAACCTCGCTTTCCCTTTTAATTACCGTTTACAATGTGAATAATCAACTTTGTCATATGCCCTCGTGTTTTGTATTATGCTTTGAATTAGCTTGAGTAGCATCACGACTATCAGACGGTTTCCCCCAAAGTCCGCAAAAAGCTGTGAAGGCCAAATGCCAACTATTGCCAACGTTAGTCATTTCAAAAATACAGCCCTCATAAAGATGATCCACTTTAATTCGCCTTTGTAATTTTTGTGTTACCAAATTTTTTATTGTTGTTCTTTTTTTGTTTGTAAGTTTTAAACAAAGAAGTATCCAAGTTATAACTAATCGCTACGTGTTTTTTTTATTGATGTACTCATTACAAAAACGAATACTAAACATAATATTTGTTATTCCGTCCGGAAATTTACCCATTCCGCGCAACGTCGTTTTAATTTCACATTTATTGTCACTATAACATTGATTTGTTTTGCGTATTATGTGTGTCATTGTATGAATACTTTTCTCACAGTACGCCGGAGCACAGTATGTTTGAAACGAGCTTGGTGATCCAATCTAGGTGCTATCTACATACTATACTTAGGGTGAATGTATTTCTCAATACGCAAGAGGCCGAGAATTGTCCTGGACCCTTGGGATAAAAGCCTAGTGCGACCCCTAGAGGTGTTTTTTGGGCCGAAAAGCTGTAGTCGTGAGGACACTTCGCCTATTGCACTCCGAGCTCCATATATCCTCTCGTAAGGGACGAATGCGTAAACATATTTCCCCATGTTGAAAAAAGTAATTGCAATGCGTAGAATAAAAGGCATTGCAGAACCCATTACTTCTTTAATAAAAAGTATATAACCGATTTGAAAAGTCTTCAATATCTCTGTGATTCATTACTGTAGAAAAATTGATTGCTTAATAAACTCTGAATCTGACCAGCGTTTTATAGGGTGAGATTTAACCGGAACAGCGCCTCGCAAACACGTGTTTATTACATATAATATGGGTGCAATTTTAAAGAGCTTACATCGCTCGTTTGCCCGTGTTAAATGATACATTGTAATGTTGAAAAATGAGTTTTTAACATACCGTAGGACTTCCGACATAATAAAAGCAGTAGTTAGACCATAGATAATTGTTACACACAGAATTGTTTGTTGAGCGTCTTATATTTAAATGCGGCTTTATTCAGAGTACGCCAGTTCTCATAAATACTTTAAACCAGTCGTTCCATTTCAAATAGCTCTCGAGCATATTGTAACCGATTGTAGAGCCTACAGGTAATGTAGAAAGCTTTAACTAAAAACCTAAAAATTTGAGTAGATATATTATTTAATAGTATCGCTAATAGAGAAAGTGGGTTTCCTCTATGATAATAGAGATATTAGAAGTATGGTATAATATATCACCACCGCCCATATATAAACGCGCTACAATCCGCGGTCTGGCTGTTGCCGGCTTTTTACACCGCTGAAGCGTTATAATTTCACTGGTTTTTGTTATCCTTACTCATTCAGCGAAACACGCGAGATCTATTGGTCGGTTATCGGTTTGGCAAGCCTCCCAATTAGCGCGTCAGCGTAAACTTCAGGTTCTCCTACGGGTAAGACAGTGTTAAGACTCTCGCCCGGCTACTGTAGAGCCTTTTCAAAGCCTGAACAAATTATACATCTATATTTGAAGCGGGGTCCACCTGAAACCTCACGCTTCATGGTAAGCTTATTGACGCACCAATTATACACACACTCTATTAAATTAGCGTACAAGCTTAAATATGTTATGTATTTATTGGAAAATCAAATTTTTTTTAATTTTGTACAATTATGCACATGTAATGTGTAATCTTGTTGGCGACCCTGATTTTTCTGCTATCAAAATGTCACTTCCCAATTGAACAATAGCTAAGAATTGCGTAGAAGGATTAATTTTCCTAATACATTTACTAAATAAGTAATTAAGATTGTATGTTGTTGTAAATGAAAACAAAGTGTTGTTTGTTACAGATTCGACGCAATGTCAGGCCTTGTCCATAGTGTCGGTAAGTTCGCTTCAATTTAAGCAAGTAAATGTATCTAAATGGTCTTATAAGCTTACCACGACGCGAGAGGTATCGGGTTCAATCTAAAATCCGAACAGAAAACCAGGGCTCAAAGAATATCAGCGTAAAATATTACTTCTACTGTTTTGCTGAACGAGTGAGGATGACGGTGACTCTTGAAATTAATTCGTTAAAGCGGCGTATTAAATCGGTAACAACCAAAGCGGGGAATGTGGCGCTATTATCCATGGCCGGGCGAGCGTCTTAATACTGTCGCACCCGTGGAAGAGCCATGCTGAAGCATTTGCTAATGCAAATGGGAAAAAATGCACTCATTGGGTCAGGTTCGGCCAAAGTGATACCATGCGCACATAAAATACTCAGCGTGAAATGATAGCTGTACTTGAAATGGTGCTTTTACTGTGTTTCGCTGAGTGAGTGAGGATATCGAAGGTCCTTAAAATACGGTCCGGTCAAGTAGCGTAAAATGCCGGCAACACAATCGACCATCATCTCCGTTGTCCGGTATAGCATAAAATAAAAAAAACACCATAAAAATATGGTCTAAAATAGATGTTTATATACCAACCTTACAAAGAATATATTGATGTTGTAATGCGTCGATTCGGTGTGAACAACGCTCGGTTGCGTGTTATTATAGTAGTGTTTAGCGTGAGAGACGGCCGCGACGGCTGCCAGTCGCTGCGAGCTGCCCATGGCCCAGCCGAGGGGGCTGCGTTGTGAGGTCACTACGCCCGCCAACACCACCTGGCCCAACCAGAGCCAGCGATCCACAACCGTTCCCAGCGGCGCCGCCTTCGCGACTGCCGCAACACTCACGCGACTCCTTCTATCACCTGTTTGCTTCTCTTATCAGCTCGGGTTTGATTTTTGCCGCTTGCAGGATTGCATCTGGAATAAAAGTTATGCTATGATTAGTTGTCCCTGAATGGATTTTGTTATTTATTACTATGAAAATCAGAACAAACGA
>DWCF01001962.1:0-26593 GCA_018230265.1 Delias oraia | reverse complement strand
GACTCATACTATATTATATAACCAAAATCCATGACTCCACACAAATAATAAAATAATTAGATTTTATTACACTGTGTGATTAAGCAGCAAGATGACATACTATAAAAAAATAAAGTCATGAAGTGTTTAAAATTTAGTTTTTGATGTTTACATTCAAAATTACTTTTATTTTGAGATCAAATTCTTTTAGAGAACAGATATTTTAAAAAATATACTTTTTGTGTTAATTACAGACTGCTTAATATTTTAGTGTTCCTATTGCATTTTATGTAAATTAGGTAACTTGTGTAACTCTTTTATCATCATCAGTCTATCAAGTCCACTGTTGGACATAGGCCTTCCCCAAAGACGCCCACTTATTATGATCTTGAGCGATCTGGATTCAGCAGTTGCCCATGACCTTCATGAGATCTTTCCATCGAACTCTTTATGTAGTACGATAAATACCCTCTCTAAGGTTAGATTATTTAACATCAATTTTGAAAACTATAAATTTCTGACGTTTGCCCTTTTTGGGGTAGGGTAACCTATCTTCTCTCCTTTCTCATCTCCCAGAGTTCTAAACTCATTAATAAAATACAAATGCTTTTGTCTATATTTATTGTTTTTTTTTTTGCAGATATTATTAAATTATTTCAGAACCAACACTATATTGACATTATTACTTTATTTAAATGCTTTTAGTATAATGCAAACTAATTTATGAATTTTTATGTAATTGTGCCTAATTCTATTTTCTTCTAGAATGTATTCATATTATCATTTGAATCTTTTTCTGTATTTTTGAGCAATTTTAATAACAGTGTATCAATAAATTCCAGTAAAAACAATCCAATAAGATTAACTTTTGTGTTTATATGTTATGAAATAAATACCTCTATAAATTTATCATTTATATTTTCACTATTAATAGTCTCTACAAACACTAAAATTGTAGTGCTATTTTTATATGATTAAAAAATTTAAATTAATTTATTATTATGCTTGTTTTCTAAACAAATGGATAAATGGCTACATGCTATTTGAGACTTTTATCTCAGTATCATTTGAATGTAATTATATGCCATTAAAAAAATATATTTTATAATAAACAAACTTTAAACTGTAATAATTCAGAATAATACATATATCATATATAATATTGTAAAGATATAATATTTATATCTTTACAATATTAGATTTCAATTGGTACAACATTAATATAAATGAAT
Source organism: Delias oraia (assembly GCA_018230265.1). Taxonomy (NCBI): domain Eukaryota; kingdom Metazoa; phylum Arthropoda; class Insecta; order Lepidoptera; family Pieridae; genus Delias; species Delias oraia. The sequence goes on along the minus strand of DWCF01001962.1, from coordinate 25,382 downwards.
TTTGAGGTTTTTAAATAGAAATCATAATTTGTGTTTGGCGACGCTGCACACCCGTGGATCAGACGGGTACGGTCAATGACCCACGTGCACCCTCTACCGTTATCGACAGTTTAATGCAACCAGCTTCAAGCTATCCCAAAAAGGGCTGTTCTTCTGAACTCGTATAACGTTATACATATATTAAGTCGTAAGTCTAACGTATACTTCATGCAATTACAAAAGTCGTGTACCTGCTAAAGCAAACGGAGCCCTATGTCTAGGTTGCATTGATGATACTGATGTAAGATTAAAACTAAAATTAATTATACCAAATGTATAAGAGAACCGTGTATCCATTTGAGTTTAATACGGTCCAGCTCAGAAAGGGGTTATAAAATATGTAATAATGTGTTAACGTAAAATATATTATTACATATTAATAATTCCATGTATGACAACCACTGACTCACTCGCTTATATGATGTAATCATTAAGAATTACCTGATTCTTGCTTACCTTACGAAACTACCTCTAAATAACCTTGTACTGTTATCGAATTAAGAAAAAACTTTACTTAAAGCAGTGATTGATCAAGTCTTTCCGATTTTGAATTTCTGGACCATTTAGACTACTCAATAGATTTTATCTTTCATTTAATAACAATTGTCAAACAAATAAGGCTTGGGGACCGTCGAAAGAAGGGTGCACCTGTCCTCTAAAGGCCATTAAAAAAAATAGTGTATATGTAGGTGCTCAATGGTGTCATACCCTTGTTTTATTGTATTGCCACTGATTTGGCACGAATTGGTTCCGAGAAGGCATGGTGACGGAGTCCGCGCTGTATCACACTCGCTGACGAAGTTATTTTCTGTACGATTAGTCACGCGTGTATCCGGCGCAGTCTGGACGCGCTGCTCCGCATTTATGAAAAGCATTGATTGAAAATAGTATAACTTCAATTTATCTGTATTTTTAATATCTAATATATGTGAATAATATATAAATAAGTGTGAAGTGGGTTTATTTAACGTTATTACGCATTGTCTATTTTCATTAAATGAATTTTGTAAAATATATTTTATGTTTAAATTTAACTATATGCCAAGTGTATGTATTTTTATAAGAAATCGAGAATTGCCATAGTGTAATTTGTAATGCTAAGGGGTCTTAGTTTTCGGAGAGTGAGCGAGTGAAATCATTATCTGTGTGCGCGGTTTAATGTTTAATTAAATATTTGTGTGACCGTATAATGGTAAGATAATTTTTAAATTTTAACCTTACGACTATGTATTATTAAAATGCATTTTTGTCAAAATAACGTCTGTGAATAGTCATGTGTTAATACTTAAATCAAGCACAAGGTGAAGCCAAGGAAACTATTATATGTATATTGAAACATATCTATATACACACTGGCTGTCTGTACTGGCTTCAATAGTAAAGTTAATTTATTCTGCTGTTATCTTTAGAACAACTTATTATTTATAAATAGTATGCACTGATAAGATGTGTTTGTCATTTGTCAAATGACAGATGTGTAGAGGCTTACGGCTGCTTTTATTTAGTCTTTTTATCTGGGGCTTACAGCACCATTAAGCTCGCTTCAGTTTTTTTAAACACACAACGAATATATAATGTATTTATACGCATAGGTTAACTAACACACACATATATATATATATATATATATATATATATAAAGCTGCAAAGCTGCATACTGACCGCGAGTTTAGTTTGTATTAGATCTAGGTACATAAATATGCTAGTAAGTAATGTTTTGTTAGTATTATGAATTATTACAGCTACAATATCAATTAATATGTTATTTAGAATATTCAACTCTATATATCCCTTTGTCGTAATTTAATTTTGCTATTCAGTCAGTTTATGAGTATTTTATGGCCCAGTTGTTAGACGTTGTGACCGCGACCTCGTTTAATGCAAGCGCGGGGGCGCCCTTATTCGCCCGCACCCGTTAACCGCCTACAGTTACAAGAATATTTGACTACGCCTAACAATTTTATCATAAATCGCGGTAATTCAAAAAACAATTGTACAGAGAACACAAATATAAACATAAATTTTTAAGCGTTGACTCAATTTCAATCAGTGCAATTGATTGAACGATACCTACATTTACTTGCTATGTTTTAAATCGTACTAAAATCTAGGGCACGTAGGATGAGTTTAAAGTGATGATGGTGTGATTACATAAAACCCAGAATGTATGTAGGCATTAAAAAAATCAAAATGAAATATATTTATTGAATTGCATAACTGAAATAGGAAACAAAACTATTTTTTTTCATAAAAAGCAACGCAACCTTAATGTCTTCTCATACTAAACAAACTATATATGAATGCAATTTTGTATAGTTTGTAATTAAAAGCCGACAGGTTCTTGTAAAATGAGCATGAATTATATTTTTCAGATATAGAGCTGCAAACAGGAAACGAAACGATATAATGGCAACTCGAACGATATTGTTGATGTGCCTCGTCGCCGTGTGTTACGGTCAGAGAGCGGAGCACCTTTTGGCCCAGAACCCATGCTCCAGCAAAACAACCTGCAGCGACTGTGCTAGGACGGCAACTTGCGCCTGGTGTTTTGCCCCTGAATTCAATGGACCAAGGTGCTTCAACCCCGCCATGGAAGGTGGCACCGCTGGATGCGATGAAGCGTACATCTTCAATCCCGACAATCAGCAGTCTATCGATCCTATGTATAACAGAGAGTTAACTAGAGGTAAAAGCATTTTAAATTATAACTAAAGATAATAATTGATATTTAACCATAATTATCGAATATTATACATAATGATGTCAATTCTGATGAACTAAACGTAGGTAATTAGAGCAATCCCATTAAGTCAACATTTTTAATAAAACTCAGGCATAATAAATTCAATTCTAAGCATCAGGAGAGCGTTTTTGAAATTCCTGAACTAAAATTTTAAAAAATGTGTCAGTTTATAGATTTTTACATAAGAATGGGACTAAATTACAAATTTTGTTACTAAAAAAAATAAAGCTTTCTTACATTGCATTTTCCTACAAAATGTACACTGAAACCTGACTAATCGATTCGTCGTTGTTATGATAAATTTATGTGAATTTGACGCAATTTATGTGGTTTATAAATAGGATATTGCACAACTAAAATTTAAAACAATTTAGAAACTCTTATAATTTTAATCAAATAGTTATCTCGTATTAATAAATAAAAGCTTTCAAAAAACCAACATCTATTGAAATTAGTCCATTCGTACAGTAGTTACGAACGCCAGACATTTTATAACAACCATATTTTTGGAGGTTACAAAATTAATAAAACAATTATTAAAATTCTATTTGGTTTCTGTGGCTGGTTATTTATTAAAGCGTTTCATTTTTCAGCAAAAGGTCGAATGGGTATAGGAATGGAATCCGGCTTCTATGAAGAGTCAATGAGTAGTAGTAGTAGTAGCAGCAGCAGTAGTAGTAGTAGCGTGAAAGGCGGCGGTGGATACATGGCAGCGGGGGCTGGGGAAAATCTCGTGCAAATCAAACCGCAACGAGTAAAGCTGCAACTGAGAATGAGTAAGTGTGAAAATAATTATGACTCAGACATCCCATCATAATGACATTTGAGCGGGTAGTTTATTAATGGTTCTCTTATCTCAGTTTGCCAGCCATTTATGTGGCTTAATTATTCAAGGTCACATAATATTTAAACAATTTTTAACATACAAGCTGGAAACACAACCAAAGCACAATGTGGCGCGGTTATCAATGGGCAAAGGTGAAAAAGGTGAGCAACCCGCCCGTTCCGTTGCCCGCTATACAATAAAAACAATAAGACACTGCAGTCATTAAGTCAGTTCATAAAAAAATAATTTTATTTATTTATTACAAGTGTGAAACGTTAACTTGTATGTTGTTTCATATATGATAAATTAATAAAAATTGTGTGAAAGAATATTTGTGTATGCGATATGGCTTTCATTTTTATTACTTACTTTTTACCTAGTGAATTCAGAAGTAACAGGGGCTTAAAGATGGCTATGTGATGGATAAATAGTATTATTATTTTATTTTTCATAGTAAACACAAATGTTTTTACCCGTGGGAATGCCATGCTGAAGCATATGCTCACGCATGGGCATTGGGCCGACTCGTCCGAAATGCTCCACAGCCTCATTGAATACTCAGCATGAGACGGTAGCTGTATTTGAAATGGTACTTCTACTGTACTTCGCAGAGTGAGTGAAGATATCGGAGGACCTTTAAAAAATGCAGCTTAAGCGGCGTAAAACGCCGGCAACACAACCAATGCGTGGACTATGTCGCGGTTTTCCATGGGCGGCGACATTCTCTTACCATCTGCGAGGTCCATCTGCTCCGTTGTCCGCTGTACTATAAATGAAAAATTTTAAGTAGACCATTTGCATTTCAGATCAAATGCAGAAAATGTCGTTTTCCTACGCACAGGCACAAGACTATCCAGTAGATTTGTACTATCTTATGGATCTCAGTAGATCTATGAAAAACGACAAAGAGAAATTGAGTACTTTGGGTAGTTTACTATCTAGTACTATGAGAAATATTACGTCTAACTTTAGAATTGGTTTTGGATCTTTCGTGGACAAGCTCGTGATGCCCTATGTGTCCACAGTCCCTAAAAAGTTAGTAAAAATTGTTTTTGTCTTTGTTATCGACAATTGTGTGTTTCGTAAAAATTGCATTAATAATTTTCTTTCGCGGGAGAACATTAAATATTTTAATTTAAATGTACATACAGCTAGTTTTTTTTGTATTTTTATCTTAGATATTAAGTAGCCTCATGAATAAGATTTGATAATATTTTAGATCTACATAAATAAAAGCTGTCTTTAATAAATGCATAAAATTAAATTGCCTCTAAATCGTGCAGCTCTCATTAAAAAGATTTCGTTCGAGTCTAGTTTTGTGTTCGCTACCGTGACGTCAAATTATTTTTATATATATATTGTAAAAGTGAAACTTACAAAGTATTAAATTGTATTTTTTAGCTTGATTTCTCCGTGCGATGGATGCGCAGCACCGTATGGATACAAAAATCAAATGGCGCTAAGCAACGATACAGATTTCTTTGATGTAAGTGCAGTTGGTTTATTCTAAATGAAATAAACACAGAACTAACAATATATGTATACAAATATTACAAATTTGATGAAGTATCTTCCCGTTACCCTTTTCAAACGTTCCATTTGCGTTGTATATAAATCAGTCTTTCAAATTGTTATATTAATACCTATCCAAAGCAAAAAGTTCGATATAGCGCTTTCTAAACGTGATTTAAACAAATATGTTCTTAGTTAAATGTTGTTATTAGCTATAAAAATATAATATATAATATTTTGTTTCGTTATTTTTATTCAGAAAGCAGTAGCCCAAGCTGATGTGTCAGGAAACTTAGATGCTCCGGAGGGTGGTTTCGATGCTATAATGCAGGCGGTGGTCTGTAAAATTGAGATTGGTTGGCGGGAACACGCAAGGAAACTCCTGGTCTTCTCAACTGATGCTGGCTTCCATTACGCCGGTGATGGAAAGGTGTGTGTGTCATAAGGCATTGTTACTGCATATATTTTAAAAATACATATACAATATACATTTTAATAATATTTTTAATAAAATTTAAGTTTTTAAAATAAAAATTAACTCATGGTCGGAAGTTTGTTACATAAATTTTGTCTGTTACGAAGGAAATGATGGCGAACGTTTAAATTAATATATCGTATTATATTCTAGAATATTGGTTCTCAAGTAGTGTTTTTTTTTCAGCTTGGCGGTATTGTGCAACCTAACGATGGGGAATGCCACATGGAACACAACTCATACACCCACTCCACATTACAAGATTACCCAAGTATTTCGCAAATTAACCTCAAGGTAATTACTTCCATCCATTTGTAACATTATAGCCTGTTTCGGTCATACGGTTCTTATCAGATATGTTGGGATGCGTGAATGGAGTGTCGGTATCCCAGAAGTAAAAATCCTTTTAGTCATAAATAATTTCCGTGTTTTAGCGTTTATAGTTTGGTATTTTTTTAATTTTTATTTTACGTAGCTAGTAGTTGATTCGTCTAAGCTGTAAAATTTGTTTGCAAATTTCCACTATACTTTTTTATATAATAATTTTGAAAGCTCACAGTACAAATGAGGTTGTATATAATCATTAGTGAACCTATTCGATTATTGTTTATGCTGTAAATTAAGAAACACAACGTAAATTTGAAAAAGTTTATACATAAATTTGCTTTGGAAATGGTCTGCTTATATGTTATTAACAACGCTTTAGACTACAGCCATAGTTAACCTCAATGTAAAGAGACTAAATAAAATTCCAGTAAATGTGTCATCTTATGCAACAACCTTGACATACTAAATATTTCAGTACTGAGAACTATGAATGCTTAAACATTTTACAGGAAAATATATAAATTATGATGGTAAACAAAATCTAATGATTCAAAATTATCTGGAAAGATGTCGCGTGATTCAAATGAACTAAAATTGATTTTTAAATTACACTAAAACCTGTGTTTATATATGTTTAAAGAAATATGTTTATAATATCACGTTTAAAAATCTTCATTAAAATATAGATTACGCCATATTTAAATTGTTCCTTGTATTTTTTTTAATTTAGCTATTTCTTTTAGGTGAAAGAGCACGCAATCAATGTGATTTTTGCCGTAACAGCGGAGCAGATCAATGTTTATGAGCAGCTTAGTAAACACATTGAGGGTTCCAGCAGCGGAATACTCAGCGATGACTCTGATAACGTTGTGGACTTGGTTCGAGAGCAGTATAATGTGAGTGAAAAAAATATAAACAATTTTTTTTTTCGGGATACCGGGCAACGGACCAGGAGAGTTTTCTTTATGATCAATTATGGTCTATGGTCAGGATTACCGCCGCCCAGTTACGGCAGAGTCATAAACCATTAGTCGGTCGTCGCTTTTAGTTGTATTGCCGGCATTTTACGCCGCGTTATCGGTCTAAATTCAAGTTTTACAAAGTCCTCACTGACTCAGCAAAACTTTTACAAGTGCTGTATCATCTGGGACGGGCTGGCCTAATTATAACGTCAGCACGGCTCTCCTATCTAGCAATGAATGAACACTGTTTATTCATTGATTTCAGCCGTTGGACGTCCACTTCTGAACATAGACCTCCATACATACCTGGACAGTTATCTCTCATAATTTATCCTTTTAATATTAATTATTTATCTCATTTCTTAAATAATCTATACAAAACATTTGGAAAGCAAAATCAATATTTGTTAATGCTTTTAAATACAGAAAATAACATCGACAGTCGAAATGAAGGACACGTCAAGTGATGCTGTACAAATAAGGTACTATTCATCATGTCTCGGAAGTAAAGATAACCTTGTTCAGACAAACAAATGTGATGGTCTTAAGGTAAGCTACATATACTATTTTAGTATGTTTAATAGATTTTTACATATATTTATATTATTATATATTACATTATTTATATATATTTACCAGCTAACCCCGGCAAACGTTTTGCTACATATATTATTAATAATTCATTTCCCTTATAACAAATAAGGGGTGGTGGTAGAGGGGTCAAAATTTAGGGTTATATGTAGTTTCTCATGCCAATTATTATATTGTTTAGTTTTATAAATGTATATTAGTTAAAAGGAGACAAATGAGTAAATTAATTTAAAAATATATATTATTTTTCGACCTTTTCAATGCATATTCTTTCAATACTACTGTTTTACTGCAACTAATGACATCGCTCTCATTTATTGTCGGAAATGTATATTAATATATGTATATAATGTACACAATGGATTGGTATATTATGTATACAAAATATAGCTGTTTTGTTTCATAGGTTGGTGACGTGGTAGAATTTTCTGCCGAAATAACATTGAAAGAATGCCCCAAGGACGCAAGCAAGTGGAAGCAAACATTCACAATATATCCCGTGGGTGTCTCTGAGAGTCTCACTGTCGAGCTTGAAATGCTTTGCGATTGCCCCTGCGAACATCCCGGCCATCATGTACGTATTAACATTTTTTTACGAGGGTTAACCCTCTACACACATATATACAGTGGAATCTCTACAACTAGAACTTCATTTAATCGAAATCCTCATTAAGTTGTAAAACGTGTATAAATCTAAGTCGAATTGTTGTTTAACTTTCACACCACAAGTCGAAAAATATTCTTATAAACCGCACCTTTATAAGCAAATTTTAGTAAATATAAAACCTACGTATCTCGAAATTATTGTTAACTCGAAAACTCATTCGCTTGAATTTTTCAACATTTCCCTTGATATTCGAATTATCGAGACTTCACTGTATTTATATGAGTAATAGTAGTTGCTAGACTTTCCTTGAATTATTATTTTATTGTAAACGTTCAATGGTTATTATTTAATCGTTTTTTTAAAGAGTAACACCTATTATGTGGGTCTCTGTTTTCTCACATACAAGCAGTCCGTTAACATATCGAAAATATTATAGGCATACAACGATAGCCCTCTAGTGTGCAGCGGTCAGGGTATATCAGCATGTGGCGTGTGCGTGTGCCACCCAGGCCGTTTTGGTAAGAGCTGCGAGTGTTCGGCGCACAGCGGCGTTTCCCTGGAACAAGAAAGGGGATGTCGCCCTACGAACGCCACCTCCGGACCGCTGTGCTCGAATCGCGGCACGTGCATTTGCGGTGTCTGCGAATGTAACAAGATGGACGATCCGCTCAAAGTGAGTCTATTGCAGAAATTTCCTTTGTTCTCCCTAATTTTTTATTTGCGGGGGTATGTTCCATAAAAATGCCATGAATACAAAGAAACCGTGAATACGAAATGGTAATTTATATGGGGTTATAGGGGTTATACGTTCCTAAATACCAATTTAATGCAAGTGTTTGAACTCTTTGATTGGGCAATAGTTTGAAGAATTTTGTGATTTTCTTTTGCTTGATAGTTTTTAAAAACTCCTTCTATTCTGATTTATACACAACAGTCGCACTAGCAATCTGTTTCTTAAAATAAGACGTTCCATAGATGGATCAATGTTCATGAAGCAATCGCAAAGCTCATTTCACTAAGATTTTTCATATTAATTGATTCGTTTTCAGTGCTTGTTAAAGTATCTTTAATAGGCTCCGAAATCCATTTATTAATATGTATTTATTGGATTCGTGGATAAAGACATTTTTATATTTTTTCATTTTTAGCCGCAAATATAGGATTTGTGTTGCATTTTTTATTCCGCGAATGAAAGTAGCGCGAATAAGGAGCTGTATAACCCCATAAACATAGTTTCATATAATCATAATTATATTGGTTTTTTTTAAATAAGGCTCAATTGACACTCGTAAGGCGTATTTTTAAAATTGCTCGAATTTCTCGCTTCTGCATAACAAACACTATTCATATTGACTACATTACCCTACATGCCGAGACATGCTGTGAAAGTAAACAAAACTATTCGCACTGCATCTGACAGCTAATCTAATTATTATTATTGTATACTGCGGAACTGATGCTTTTCAAGAGTTTATAAATATTAATTCCCAGAAACACAGTGTTATTAAGTCATTTCCTATCATAATATTAACGGTAATCGTTTTAGTTATAATAATTTTATCCTGTTTTTTACGTTTGGTAAAAGAAATGTCATACATTTAGTATTTTTCATTCAATAACAAATTTTTGGTTGTGCATACGTGTTGCCTATTATCTTTAAAAAAATAAAGAAACGTTTTCTGCAAATAATGGTTATCTTTTATGAAACTAAAAAGGTTAAAAGTAGCCAAAAATATTATGGTAGCGATTCAATTAAACTTTGATAATATTATTACCAAGGTGATATCGGGCCCGTTCTGTGAATGCGACAACTTTACGTGCGACATGAATCACGGCGAGATATGTTCGGGTCCATCCCATGGCGAATGCGTCTGTGGGAAATGCAATTGCCGACCTGAGTACACCGGGCCGGCTTGCCAATGCCTCAAGGACCAGAGCGCTTGTATGTCTCCAGGTAATTTTTATCTATTTACATTTTCTATACTATATATTACAAGGGTTTTTTCTTCTATGCTAATAAAATGATTTTTTTATGGTAAAGCGGACAACGGAGGAGGTGGGTCTCCTATATGGTAGGAGAACACCGCCGCCCACTCACAACCGCTAGTCCGTGCATTGGTTGTATTGTCGGCTTATTACTCTGCTTGATCGGCATTATTAAAGGCCTCTAACAATATGTTGTTCTATAGAAACATTTATTGAGAATTTCAAAAATTTGTTTAGAAAATAATACTTTAATTAAAATCTTTTCCGTATTATTGATTATTCTGTTTAAGGTTTTTTTTGCGAAACTGTCTTTTTATATTGTTTTTATAAGTTTAAGTACCGATAACCAGCGTAGGTTATGAGTTTTGCCTCAATTAATTGCTTTATTTTCAGAGAACGGCAAGATTTGCAGCGGCAACGGCAAGTGTGTGTGCGGTCAGTGTGTGTGCAGTGTTGATGACGACCGTCACTACACAGGAAAATTCTGTGATAATTGTCCAGTGAGTAGCTTTGTTTAAATATTGTCCATTTAAGAGGATACCTTCAGATAAATCTCGTTTCTTATACTGGCCTCAAATAATAAATGTTATAGAAATGCAACAGATAATCTAAAAATTTTAATTAATACAAAGCCCATTTTGTGTTCACATGACAATATTTTTCATATTAAGCACAGTCATTGAAGGTAGGTCGTCATCAAGAGAATTATTTATATATTTTATGGTAAAGCGGACAACGGAGCAGGTGAGTCTCCTATATGGTAAGAGAACACCGCCGACTATAGACAACCGCGGCACAGTCCGCGCTTTGCTTGTGTTGCCGGCTTTTTATGCTGTTTTAGTGGCATCAAATAAAGGGCCTCGGATATCTTCACCGACCTTCTCTTTCTTGACCGATTACTTTAAGTTAGAGATATTTTTATAGACGTGCCCAGGCAGATGTGAAGATTTCAAGCACTGTGTACTATGCGAGGTGCACAAACGAGGCCCACTATACAATCCCGAACAACCTGGACGTGACTGTGGCGATTGTGCACTTTATCCTGAGATAGTCGAAGGCAAGATTGAAGGTAAGACATCCTTAAAAAATATCATAGCTATTCAATAAAAAAAATATTAGTACTATATGTAGACCTGGGTCTCGTAATAACGCTATAGAAATGTTAATATCCTAATTTTTGCTTAAATGATAGTTTGTGAAGTTCATTTAAATAAACAGTTTTATGTGATAAGATAAATATTTTTTTATCTCCGAAATTAAGTTCTCAAAAAAGCGCTACACTAAATTAGGGCTACATTTTGTATTGGTAATGTTTCTGACCGTGGGAGAGCCATGCTGAAGCATATGCTGACGCACTAATTGGGCCGGCTCGTCCGACCTGATACCACGGGCTCGCAGAATACTTAGCGTGAAACGATACTTATACTATGTTTCGCTGAGTGAGTGAGGGTATCGAAGGCTCTTACAAATGCTGCTTAAGTGGCGGTAAAAGCCGCAGATTGTGGCGCGGTTGTACATGGGTGGGGGGTCCACTATAGAATAAAAAAATTACTCAAATTGGAACGCACTGCCTAGTTTGTCTCTTTGTATTTATATTACAATATATATATTACAACATTTTGATTTGTATTGTAAATTTTTCGTAGTAGTATAAGCAACGTCTAACTGTTTGGTTTACCTTAAATTTATGTTTTGTTTAGGTTTATATTCCATTCATAATAATCTATTCAAATATATATCATAAATTTCACGTGGGATCTGTTTTTTTATTAAAATATTGTTTATCCAGCTAACGAGTCATTAAACGAGCACCTGTGCGGTTTCTACGATGACGAGGATTGTTTGTACGTTTACGTGTACTCGTACAACGATACACGCACTGTGCACATCCGGGCGCAGAAGGACCACGAGTGTCCCCGGAAGGTATGCGTCGATTTACCACAAACTAAACGCTTCAGGAAAAAGTAACACATCTGTTATGGACATAGTGTTATATGTTAAAGAAACAGCGTTACTTGTACCAATGTGTTGTATCCAATGTGTACATTATGCTTTCTTTCTATGAACCACGCTCTATCTTAAGAAACTTATTCAAACCTTTCGTTGCTTTTAAAATTGTGTTGTGTAGCAGATAATCCTAACATTTCCGCGCGGACCTGTCCTTTGGATTTAGAACTTCTGTTAATTCCAGACAGTATTTTGATGGTGTTATTGGTTTCCCTTTTCATTTTATTCACCTTATCAATTTATTTCAGTTGTTCATACTGGGTATAGTACTGGGCTTGATAGCGGCTATAGTGCTGGTTGGTTTGGCTTTATTGATGTTGTGGAAGATGGTCACCACCATTCACGACAGACGAGAGTTTGCACGCTTCGAGAAGGAACGTATGATGGCCAAATGGGACACGGTGAGCTATTGTTTTAATAATGTTATCTTTGAATTTACTATATATCCTGTGCGATAGCGATTCTGAAGTATATGCCAACGTGCTATTTGGGCCGGCTCCTCCGAAGTGATACTACGGGTATTAACACAAATAAAGTACAATTTTTTATAGGTAAAATAGTAAATCAATACTTTTATTTAAAAAACAGATTCTAAATAATATTATATTAACGATTTACGTGATACATATTAAATATAATTTGATTTCGTTGTTACAGGGAGAAAATCCGATATACAAGCAAGCAACGTCGACATTTAAGAATCCCACGTATGCGGGCAAGTAATCTCTGAGAGTTGTGTGAAGTGGTAAAAAAAAGTACCCTTTCACAAATTAAGTGTAATAACTAAGTCATCAGTATTCAGGATTGTAAATGTTTTAACAATGTTATGTACAATGTATAGACGCTATTATAATAAGCCTGACAATGTCTTAATACATATAAAAGTAAACTTGTAAAATAAGAAATATTCGATAGTCTGACTCTTACAGTTGTAAGATGAGATAACATCTGACATGATCATAAATGTAAAGGTGCGTCTACGCTACGAGAACACGAACCAAACACAATTCGTCTTGCGTGGACCGACGACGAGCTCGGAACGAGCGCGCTCCGAACGTTTCGCTCGTTCTCGGTTGCGTATGCTCTTAATAAATGACATTTCCTCCTCGATTTTTCTAATTGCAATAATAAACCGTATTCATATGGATTTTTACATTACTTATTGTAATCGAGATTCCAATAATTCATAAGATATTTATAATATTGTATAGGTGCCATTATACATCAGCCTTATATTGTGCCTTTATATATTTGAAATCAGGATTACGTAATGTAACCATTCAAAATCTCGCAAATTACGTAAAGTAGGTCTGGTCTAATCTCATAGTACGCCTTTTGTACTTATGTGTGTGTGTATGTGGTGTGAGCGTGTAGTGAAATATAGCTGTAATAAAATATATATTTTGTAGATGGTGATCCGGAAATTAAATCGAAGCACTGCCTCTATTCATTTTGATCTGTTTTTAATTTGTAAATCACTATAGTGCCTTAAAACGCTAACAAACTAGTGCCATTACTAATACGATAAACGTTGATAATTTATTAATAAATTAATCTCAAAAATGAAGATGATAGGTTTATTTTAAAGTTAAGTTATTATTGATTTAATTTTATACGCATATTGTGCATTTTATAAGAAAACGCGAAATTTTGTGAAATGGTTTTTTATATTATGAATGTATATGAGTTTGTTACGAATAATTAACTAATTTTGGCCTTTTAATAGCTAATAAATTGATGGTAAATTATGATATCGTTTTTTATTATCCTTTCGCCGGCTGTGGAAATTTTTACAGGGATTTTTTTATATAATGCAATAATTGTCACAGTTGTTTGCCTACAAAGCTAAAGTTATATCTCTATTAGAAAATGTATACGTTCGTAAAATTCGAGTACATGAAATTTTTTAACAAAAACACCTAATTTAAAACCTATATAACATACAAAAAATAGTAGAAAATAGACAATACTTTGAAATTGACAATCAATCTCTATCAACTCATCCTAGTCTGCTTATCCAATTATAGGCAAAACGTAAGATAATCTTTGAAGGTGTGGTGTGGATTCGTGACACAAATGCCCATAAAATATTTTTAAGTCCCATTAATAGGCGGTATCTGAAATCCAACCTTTCTGCTCTAATTAATAGTGCCTTTCTTTAATCGGCTTAAATAAATAGAAAGCACACTATCAGCATTTTTATCAATCAATGTAAAGAGGCGACCATATTTTTTACTCTACTGAGATTATTGCTATGGACGTTTATTTAATATTAAGTAAAAGAAAGTCATCTTATAATAAATACTTTATAATATAATACAGTAGGTTTAAAGAGTAATTAATGTTGAAGGTATATTAAAACAAACACCAAAAATTATAGAATTAAATGACATTAAACTATTCGTTATATAAATTTACATTCATACAAAGCTTCATACAATTTTTTATAATGGGACTGAAAGTCTATTGCAATTTGCAATATATATACTCAGAAATTGATCTCTAAAACAAACATTCCGAATGTTGAATATTCAGAGTGCTTTCAGTTAGTAGCAACTACTTAAAATGCCTCATAGAGTCCATGATAAGACGGTACTCACATAAGGCCGTTCGCTGCACACTTTTTCACTAGCTACATGCATATTAATGGCAAAAGATATACAGAGACTATTTTAAACTTTTCGTTCAAGGTGTTTCGTCTTAAATGTTAATTGTGGCATGATATCATCGATAGAGTCATTGTTAGTATTTCATATGTATGGGCGATTGTTTAGAGCAGAAACACATTAGTGGTATACAAAGGCTCCGCAGGTGGCTCGACGATAAATCACAGCTAGGAATTTGCAGTGGGGGCGGAAAGCGGGCGCGGTAACGGTAGTGCCGCCTCGGGACTCCGACGCGTAGTACGCCGCCCTGTTCGCTCGCCGCCCGCCCAGCGCTCTGCCCTGCGATTCCCGCGCCGATACATTACTCACGTATCGAACAGACTCTTACACCAACTTACACTTAAAAGGTATGTTTTTATTAATATCTACTCAGTATTTAACTATATATATAAAAAATATAGTTTACGGATTAATAGTTGAAATGGTTTAAGTCATCGCATAAAAGGGAACCATACTATTGTTGTGAATGCATAACTGTATTACAATTTCATACAACTACACTTTTACATTGTATATCCAGAACATACACATTAACAATAGATGTTAAATTGGGGCGGGAAAAACTTTCCAAAGTTTCATCTTTTTCAAGCAGAAGAAGGGACTTAGGGCTGAACTTTCAATATTGTTGGTACATTGTTTGCTTAAAAATGTTATGGCCTGTGGAGTTAATCCCTTATTAATTTCTGGTGTACGTCCCAAAACTTTATGAATTTGTAACTTGTTTATGTACCTATTCACATTAATTAAGCTGTGGACGCAATGCTAGTAAAAGTAACCACAGCCGCCAAGTTGGTAAGCCTATGAGCTAAACTTTTACATGTATAATATTTCATAAACTAATGTCATTGTTGTATGTAATTGATATTATTTAAGATATAATAGAGGACTGGTCAGTAGTTTGGTAGTACTTCGTAAGACAAAGATGTCAGACAAAATACAATCTGAAGCCTAAAACTATAATACGTAAACACAAACAAACAAGAAGCACTTAAATAAAGATGATTATAATGTAAAAGTAAAGCAAATCAGAAACCTATAACCTTGGAAGAGCCACGTTGAAACATGCTGACGCATTAATTTAGGGCCGGCTCGTCCAATGTGATACCACGATCTCACAGAATACTCAGCGCGAAACGATACTAGTACAGCTGCGTTTCACAGAGTGAGTAAAGATATCGGAGGCCCTTAAAAGTGCCGTTTAAGCGGCGTATTAAACCGGAACAAAACCAATGCGCGGTTGTTCATGGACGGCGGTGTTCTTACCAAATAGGAGATCCAGGTGGATCCTATAGTGATGTGGTGGTATAGGTATACCACCACATCACTCCGTTGTCTGCTATAGAATTTAAAAAAGTATCGAAAATTATTAATCAATATTCATCATTTAATAATTGTATGGAATCCGGATTGGTTTTCTAATTAGATTTGAGTCTTGAGTACCATCAAAATTCCAAACATCGTAGAAATAGTTTTGTTGTTGTTGTAACAGATAGTTTGTATTATATTATGAAATATTATGTTAGGCTGTCAAAAGAAAATTACGCGAAGCAATGAAGCTTTTCCAAAGCCGATATCAAGCCTTGTTTTAATATCAAAGAGTATTATTATATGTATAGTGATGCATCAATATTGTCGGCCCGTTTGTGAGCGCTCGTTTATATTAAAACGATACATGTAATATCACTTTTGTTTTACCTCAAAAGATAAACCATAAGCTAGGTGTAGCGGCATTTTCACAATTAAGGATTCCAACCACTTAGAAAAGTTTTACGTACTATACGAATGTCAGAACTATAGTATTCCAAGATTAGAAGCGACAATTGTACCTATGTATCGAACTTAAAACTTTAAATTATTATTATTTAAGGTAAAATACGTGTAATTAGTCCATTTCCAATCTGTAACATTGTTCTCATTTTTTTGTTTAGTTTAAATCTCTCAATATTTTCACCTTTAGCGATCCGTAATAATTATATATATACTAAAAATAATTTTACAATAATTTAAAAATAACATATAACAATGATTTCACATCATATCATATATAACAATATTAAATGTTAATTAATAATTCAAAATTAAAAAATTAATAATTCTTAAATGTTAGAAAACATTGTTTTATACAATAAGATAGGAATGAAATAAGAAAAGTATGTTACAGACAGTTTTATACATACTAAAGTTACTACAATAATATTAAGGCAAAGGTTGCTCATTTCTTATCGATTGATATGTAAGTTTTGTAATTTTAACTTCTGTAGCCCTGTTATACTACGTTCGGCCAAGATTTGAACTCGAAGCCGATTCCGGACGTAGGCAAAACTAACGAAAACAAAATTACAAATGTTTCGCCATTTCCGATTGCCCCTTTTTTCGTAACATGAATGTAGTCATTGATTTTGCGTAGCGCAAGTCATCAATATTGTATACGGCGGTATTAGAGTTTGAGCTAGCAGACTCGGAATGTGCTTAAGCATGGCGTAAATTATTTATTTTCTGTTTCCTCTTCTCTTACACGAATATATATATTGAAGACGACATAGTGTCCACAATCATTGTTTGTGATAAATATTTATATTTATTAAATGCTTTCATAATTCAAAAAATAATGGTTGTCCTATCCAATGTGACACATAAAACACATTCGCAAGACACAAATAAACATAGGGACCTTTTAAAAACAATATTTTACAGATAATGTACACCAGTGAAGACACGGGTTCCTAAACAATAAATATGATTATAAATAATTGTTTGTTAAGAGTCCGTTAAATAACATTATCTTTTGATTGGAATTGCGGTAGTTAGGAACGTGCATAAAATACTAATTAGAATTAGTTTCAATATGTATTTCGTTTGGTGAAGTTGGCTTAGTGAAGTTTTTAATATGCTTTCACATCTTACTGAATTAGTTCATGCCGTTTTTAGTATATTAAAATTATACTGCTTCTGCTTTAGATAGCCTTTTCCTAGATTTTTATGATTGATAATAAAACATAACAGCGTGGGACGTCCACCCACAAGGTGGACAGACGACCGGAAGACGCTGGATGCAGGTCGCCTCTGATAGGTATTCATGGAGGTCCAAAGGGGAGGCCCATGTTCAGTAGTGAACATCTTACGGCTGAAACGATGATGATGATGAATAAAACATAAAAACATTCCTTTATAAACCTTACATTTCTGCTGGAAAAGCCTCTAATGCATTCTTCGGAAAAAAATTGTATGTAATAGAAATAAATAAAATGTGGACTCTTAGTGTAATATAAATAGTTAATTTCGTTAAAAGATTCCTGATCCAATACATCGGTAATGCTTTAGTGAATGGTTTTACTTTTGTAATATTTCTTTCCCAAAATGGCCGACACAAAACATAATAAAATATTTTCATTAATCATAGGAAAAGTTGCATAACAAAGGCTTCTCCTTCGAAGCTCATTATTGACACAATAATTATAAGTGAGCTTTTGTTAATTATGCATTTAAAAATATATAATTTAATAGGCTTTGCTTTTTTAATATTACCCGATCTACAGCAATGTGAGAAATTTGATCTTTAGAACGAAATCATCCTCAATCAACCTCTTTGAAATACAAATGATATAAATCACTGTTTTTAAATTTACTTAACTTTACTAAAGACTAAACGAAGAATTTGTGGATTCGTTTTCTATGTCAAAGCAAAAGTTTTTTGCAATTACTATTGATGATCGTATGAGTAAAAGAAAAACTTTAAACTGTAAAAAATATGTATATATACTGTATCATATATTCTTCTTCTCTTTCAAGTTTTCATTATTATTTAAATATATGACATTCTATTTACTAACCACAGAAGAATGATTTATGACCTACTGTCCAGCCATGACGAGGATAAGATGGTAAAACAAAGGTAAAATGACAACCGTGTATTACATTAGTTTGATCTACTTTTGTCGGTTTTTCGTTTTAATTCTTCATGCTTCTAGTGTCTTCAACATAAGTGTACAAATCCTAAATTAAAGTATGTGAAAACGGAGATATTAAAAGAACGAAAACTGCTTTGTGATAAAGGGAAAACTTACAAAGACTACATTTGTGATTTAGTTGAAATAAAAACATCATACATTGTAACAGTAGTCTTCTTCGTATTCGCCAAATTTTCTGGTTTTTAGCCAAACAATTTAGCAGCGTGAAATTCATTAAGCAAACCACAATCTAGGTTTTGTGACATACGTACAAATATACATCTAAAAACTAGACTTTCTTGATAATTCGTATTAGTAATTGAAAGGTGTATTACTTTTTATGCAACATAGATTTAATAAACAGGTTTTCACTAAATACGTATATGAAATTGAAATATTTCTATAGTACGTAGTATTCCTTCGGAAATATTTAACCTAATTCCTTTATGCTCTGAGAATTTAACACACGTGCAAATTGTGACTGAAGTTTTATAAAAGATCAGTTACACTTAGTATGTAATTTCGAGAGATGTGTAACGTTCCGTAATTTGATGAAAGTTTGCTCATTTCCGGTCAACAGCCTGAGTGGTAGCCGCGTGCTACGGAAATCTTCACGGCTCGGAGACCATCTAAGTTCGTCTTGCCTGTTGATAGTGTCTCGTGTCAGAAACCTGCAGCCGCTTGAACTAAATGCAAATAAACATGTACTTTTTATATTTTGCGGTATAGCGGACAACAGAGCAGGTGGGTTTCCTATATGGTAAGAGAAAGCCGCCGCCCATGAACAACCGCGCCACAGTCCGCGCATTGGTTGTATTGCCGACTTTTTACGGCGCTTAAACGGCACTTCAAAGGACCTCCGATATCCTCACTCACTCTGCGAAACACAGTACAAGTATCGTTTCACACTGAGTATTCTGTGAGGCTGTGGTATTTCTTCGGACGAGCCGACCCAATTTGTGCGTCAGCATATGCTTCAGCATGGCTATCCCACGGGAAAATCATTATTTAGATATATACAATAAAAACATAAAATAAAAGGTAAAAATAAACAAAAACCCATCAACGCTGTTGTGTTGCGTATCGAATCTAAATCTATTCTACATTTGTTGAGGCTTATAATCTGAAAAGAATAGTTTGTTTACTTTTTCTTCTGTAGTTATTAATTTTCGGTAATAGTCGAAAGTTAATCTCTTTACCAAACTATTAGTCATGCGAAAACAAACTGAATAGAGTTTCGGCAAACCTTATTTTCCTTCACAACCCTTCATGTATATCAAACTTAAAACATTTCTGAGTTCAAGGACATTTCTACGAAGCCTTTTAACCTGTGACGTCTCACATGGCTTCGTGCAAAAATAGTGCCCTCGGAAGTACGGAACACGTAATGGTCTCGTCTCAGATAGTAACGCCACTACAATATAGAATTATGAACTATTGTATAAACGACATTACTAACATTAGCTGTCACGTAGTATTTTCATATTTATTATAAAGATTTAAGTTGATGTTCAAGATTTTTTCATCATAAAACCAAAGTAGTTTTGTAAATGTAAGTTATGGCGATGTTTCGATTAGTTATTGGAAAATTACTTGTGCTTAAAGAGTGCAATGATCATTGCACTCTTCATGCACAAGATGCATTCGAAAGCAAGGATCGTTGCAAATGGTGAATTGTTGTCTAATCTGCTGGGATTTATTTAAAAAGACACGCAGAAATTAAAATGTGACAGCCCTTTTAATCGATATTTTTGTACTAGATGCATAAAACGGTATTACTTTTTAATGATAAATAAAATATAAAAATTGTGATCATTTATTTGAAATACATACACCACAACACAGCACTTTTAAACAGTTCTATAGAGTCATTCTCTTGAAAGCTCAGGGTAAAAACATATACAATTCCATACAAAACGTATGCTTTTGTACAAGTCATCACGTTTATTAATCCTTTTTCAACAGGCTACGGAAACCATCTAGGCCTCAATGGAATATAAGGTATATTGTGGATAGTTAGCATCTATCAGTACTTTATTATCAATAGCGGGTAATAATTCAACTCTTCTAAACCATTCATTCTGTAAAGATTTATTACAAAATAACGACCACTTAAAATATTTGATATATTCTATTGACAGTTTGTACCTAAATATTAAATGTTGGTTTTGAGGTTAGCTTTAATTTTACACCAAAAATAAATCTGTATGCTTAATAAAACAGTCAATTGTTACTTTGGGTTGAAAATTAATATAGTGATATCTATAATAGATATCGAATATTGTTTACTTCATACGGAAATGAGACTGTAACCAGCCTGTCCACTGTAACCGTATCCTTGATTAGTTGAGCTTTGTGTTCAATTGGTATGTTCTCGATTCCATTTTAAAGGCAAAATGGATCACCAAACAGGTAATATACATTTACAAAAAGAAAAAGACTATAAAGACTATATAGAAGGTGCATTTTGTATACAACATGTATATATAACACGGCGGTGTTCTCTTACTGGCGGCCCATGGACAACCACGCTACCTACCTTCCACGCATTTGTTATGTTGTCGGTTTTTTACATCACTTGATCGGCATTTTTAAATATCCTCACTCACTTTGCGAAACATATTAGAAGCATCAATTCAAGTACTTGTACTGTGTTATTCTGAGTGAGTGAAGATATCGGAGACATTTTTAAAAGTGCCGCTTAAGAGGTGTAAAAAAAGCCGGCAACACAACCAATACACGGATTGCGGCGCGAATGTACATGGGTGGCGGTGTTTTCTTACTATATAGGAGACCCACCTACTCTGTTGTCGGATATAGAATAAAAAAAAGTACAATTACTACCATTTCACGTTGAGTATTCTGTAAGCCCGTGGTATCACTTTGGACGAGCCGGCCCAATTAGTGTGTCAGCATATGCTTCAGCGTGGCTCTCACACGGGTGCAAGTGTTTGTTGGTTTAACGCGCTTCCGAGGAACTAATATGATAATGATAAACAATATTTTCATTGGATACAATTATTTGTTGTATTATTCATTAATTTTATTAATTTAAGTTATTATTTCTTAAATGAAAATTCGTTCAGATAACAAAAATAAACGTCTAAAGACTTATATATATTAAAAGTTTTGGGGTACCTAATGTTACAAAGCAGTTTGGAAATTGATTTACAATTACAGTCCCTTGTATTCGTTAAAACTTAATTAAATACATTTTCAATTTGGCACAGATCAAGAATTCAAACGTCTTACCTAATAACAGTTTGTAATGGTATTCTTGAAAGATTACTTTGCGGTGGCATATCTGTAACCTCTGATTGAAATTCATCTAGAATATTTAGTCGCTTTTCCCGGACTCCTGGTTTCGATAGTCAACAAAACCTCTGACGTGCTCGTTAGTCAAGTTTCTATCTTATTGTAATCGTTCTGCTATATCTTTTTCTATTTGCTAAGTGCTTAAGCCCGAATATTAAAGTTTTTTTTCATTTATTGGAAATCGCATCCAACAAACACTAAGTATTTTTATTGCTCAACGAATAATATCTATTTTGTAAACATGAAAAATACTTAACAAACAAATACTATCTTATGTTTTAGATTTTATTATCATACCTTTTTAATTAAGTTGGCGAACCGAAACAAACTTGGTCAAATAAAATAATTTCGAGGATAAAACATAATTGAATCAACGTGAAACATTACAAGTTGGAATTTTTGTCCGGATAACAGGACATAATTAATTTTAAAATACTGGGATTTGACGAAATTAAATATCCATAACTTTCTATAGGCAATACAAGTTAGATTTTTGGCAAATATTTTAAGTAAAATCTATTTATACATTCATAAAGAGAAAATGTTTCTGGTTCTATTCTATATTAGAGAAAAAACTACTTAATTACTGAATTATATTTAATATTCTTTCCTCGAAGTTTCTTTATACAAAGCCACGAGTTGAATCTACCTTATAAAGTTTTACTTTAAATACAAGCATCCTTCAATATTTTAGGTCAAGGTGTGGTTATCTAAGGGTTATCTTTACATTTTTTACCGTTCAAAGCATGATTCGCAATTATGATTATGAATATGATCTTTAATCTCCGCTTGATGAATAAAATCTTAATAAACAGTTCTGCAATCATATATTCTAAAAAGAGCATCTGATCTTTCTTGGAAATTATTCCAATCATATACATTATTCATTCCGTCCTTAAAGCACAAAATAATAGTGACTTCATAGGGTTATTTGCTTATCGTAAATCTTAACGATTCACCCCACCGTAGTTTCCGTTAACATTTGTTACCCTCGACTCTTTGATAGAAACTAGCATTTCATTTCTTCAGTTCTATATGATAAAAGCAAATTTACAAATCCAAGTTCTAAGCAGATCAAGATAAAACTACTACATTCTAGCAAGATGTATGTATGTGTATATGTTGATAGCAGTAGACGGGTCTATGTTATGTGTAATATATCATACATAAAAAAAAAGAAAATCTCATCTTCAATCATATAAGAAAAATTTAGCCGAGAGCATCATTGCAAACAAGAATTCCATTACGTTTGGATTATATTGCAGTTCAATAATCTCCACTGCATTGGACAGAGGTGAATTTTAATAACACGCATTGAACTAAGAAATTGTGAGTTTACAGCTTAAACCGTTTCAACTTAACGTTTATTTAATATTACCGAGGCCAAATATCCGATTTACAACTAATAACATTTGCTACAATTTAATCATAGCTATTTCGTATTACCCTCCATCAACCTAGATCTCGCCTCGTTAAAATGCAATCTTAAATTGAATCCTTTTCTTTATACCTATTCATTTGAAAGTTCGTATCTGTGACAATCCATAGACATTCTACTTTATGTTCTATCAGTGTACCTATAATGCAATTTCGTAAATAAGTAAAAGTTTAGACAAAAAAGTACCGTAGTAGTGGTCTCTATATAAGTATGATATAAAATTCTGGATTTAATCAAGATAATTTCATCCACTTTGATATTAAACATGTTTTAAGAATATCCTTAACAGAATGGGATATTAACCTCGATAATGAAAATAGACCAATGCCTCAATGTTTTACGCGCCCGAGGTGCTTTTTGAAGATAATAAATATTCAAATTTCAACTTGCGTTTTATTAGAAATTTATTTACCCGTTACTACAAAATACTACTATTTCTGTGTGAAATTACATAAATAAGTTAAGAAATTACGGTTTATTACTGAGAATACCTATCAGAACATGAAAAGTCACTATAGGATGTTGATGAGGTATAAGATTGAGCACGTTCTGAATAAGTTTTTCCTAAAACGGATGTATTACGTAAAATGTCTGCCTATAAATATTGATGAATCTCTATTTTACATATAAAATGAGAATCTATTTTTCTTTTAAATAAAATATACTGAACTGAGTGTATGGCTGAGGTATGATCATTATATTTATTACAAATAATTTTAATCAATATTTTAGTTCTGAGACGACAAAAAAATACTACTCTATCCTAAACTACGCCTATGTAAATACATTTACATTACTACAAAACGTTGTCTTTGTTTCTGAAGCTTTCATATCTGTAAAATATCACACTGAAATAAAATCATATGTGTACATTATTTATCAGATATGTATTATTGTATTATTTAACTTAAAGTATTTTGGTAAGCAAAGAAATGGAAAAACATGCAAGTCGCCACGAAGCTACGAGTAGTTAAGAGTTTTCTTAGCTCAGACATATTTAGTAGGGCAGGAGACATGACGATTAAAAAAGTGCTCTGCCAGCGGGCTTCAGTTCTCACTTCACAGAGCATCATATTTTATGTAAACGTCAATCAAGTCGAATGAACAACCCCTCCCCAAGGACTATGGAACCGTGAATCAATTCTTGCATCTTCACTATCCCATAGTAATAACATAAGCGAACTGTTCCAATAATAAATTATTTTTACTATAGACCGTACGTTTTTATAATTGCTTTATTTTAAAAAGCCTGAAAAGAAACCCAATGTTTTCCATAAGTACCTACACCAAACTAATAAAATAATTGAATGAAAAAAATCATACAATTGCATTAAAAACGTTTTTTAAGGAATTATGATAAAATATTCATTGACATTACAGATGTATTCAACGAAGCAAGTTTGTTCATGATGATTCTATTTATATATGCAGTTTTGAACCAAGTTACGATTGACAAAACATAGACATACTTCATGGTCTTAATACATAACCATTTGAATGTTTAATCTTCTAATTCGTTATGTTAGAGTCAAGGTATGATATACGTGCGAAAGTGTGCTGGTGGAAAGCACACACAGTAAAATCTGGTGACCATGACCGCGTCTCTCACGCTGTCACTTTGCCGTCGGGTAGTGAAGATGAAGACTCGAGTTCTGCCGACTGCAACCTCGCAATTATTAAGAAATCTTTATTTGTTTATAATCCAATGATCTAGCGAACATCGTGTCATTCACAATCTTTTTGATAAAACTATGAAACTCCGATAAAGGTAAACATAAAATTTATTTATGGAAACGGAATCAAACGAGAAAGATCACCTAGAATAAGCGGTAATTCTACATACATAATGTAATACTAAAATTCGAAACCGAATATAGAAAAATTATTTTTATGGAAATGTTGTCAAACGAGCAGGAAATGTTGTCTTACTACGGTAAGCGG
>DWCF01001961.1:0-26593 GCA_018230265.1 Delias oraia | reverse complement strand
TCGTTGCATTGAAATATATATGTTACGAAAAGTATACACTTTGCGCCAGTTCGGGTACACGGCTGAACAGTTGAATGGCACGGCGCGCGAACGAATTTCTTGCGTATTATAGCTCGCGCAATTGGTAGATATCGTGTAGGCTAAGGGGTTAAAAGGACTGGGTTACTAATATAAAAAATGTGAGTCAAAACAAAAAGTTCTCATTGAAAGACATGATATGCCTAAGGCTGGCCTCAAAGTCCATATGGCTAACAGCTAGTTAGAAATTTAAAAAAAAAAACATTCTACCTCTTTCTAGCTAGAGACAAAACAAGTTGAAACCCAGACGGCTTGTGTAGTAAACCTGTTCATTTTGCTACCTTTAGTATATTGTGATAAGTTTAAGTCATGATTCTCATGTGTATTTATTCAGAAATGTAGTGTTATTTTGTATAAAATCAATTTTGAAGACTGATCCCAAATGATATATATAGTTAAAGAAACACAATTTTCTATACAAATATTTAATTTACTACATTTCCAGTCTTACTTAAAGTTTGTTATAAATATCTAACTAACCAAATGTACAATTTCCTAAATTCAGCTGAGATTTCTATCTTGAATAGCGCCCTCTGTTATAGTTTATAGAAATACGTGGACTCCTTATGTTTTACTCAAGATAAAGCAGGCATGTAAACACTCCTCAATAAATCTTATAAGATATAAATACCCATGTTTTATATTATTTCTCAATATAATAATATTTATTACAAAAACTTTAAAAACAATTTTCAAGGAATGAAATATGTAATTTGTATCTTGATGTGTCTCCAAATTGAATACCGTTTCAATTTTTAGTACACCCTAAATATTTTTAATATATCCTCTATATGTGATACAGATACAGAAAACGAGTTATTTATAAAGTTTAGAGATAAATTTAAAGTTAGACTGGGTTAAATATCTTAGACTCACTGAGCTAACATTAAAATGCGTAATTATTCACTTTTTGTAATCTATATATTTATATTGGTCTATCTAAGCTCTATAGGTACGGAGTAATTACTTCATGATGTTGTGATGATGACTAATAAACTCAGCTTAAACTCTGTCAGTCTCATAGCCAACGCAATATTTGTTTCCCCGAAGTTTTAAACCAAGGCATCCTGTCCACAAGGGTTTAATTATAATGTTGGTTCATTTTAAATTTTAAAAATATTGCATAATTTAATTAATAAAATCGTTGGCGATTTATTCAGCTCAAAACTAAAGTTTTCCAACTGTAACTTATCAAACTTTAATGTGTTAATATTTAAAGATTCATGTTTCATATTATTCATAACTATTAAACTATTCAAATATAGGCACTTTTTAATTAACGAGACATTAAATTGTTGTAGTCTTGGCAAGTATTACGCAATTTGTATGCGATTTTTATAATTTATTTTAGTAATAATGAACCTGCAATAATTTGATTAATATTGCAACATATTAATCAAATTTCTAAAATTATCTCGGACAACTTTAGTTCCATGCTGTAGAAACATTTAGATGTAATGTTATCTTAAGAACTAAATTTAGTTTCAAAGAAAATAGTAAATAATTTTGACTTTCACTTAAAATCTAATAGTTATTGTCAAATATACTTTACAAATAATAGGTTTGTTAGAGCATTCAAAATTATACAACTTTGTAAAATTTAGTATGGTAATTTGGACAGTTCACAGTACAAATGATGTAGTACGATTTTTTCTCACAGGAGTCTCAATCGATAGTTGATCTATGCCCTATGATATATGATTATGCTCTATGGTCAGAAATGGTTAGACACAAATAATAAAATATTAATATCATGGCAATTATTTGTCATAACTATTCTACTTGTATTACATATACAGAAGGGTATCTTGAGCATTGGCAACAAATTTGTTTACATACAAAAAATCTATAACAATACATGCTTTAACGACATTACAAACGGCATTTTATATAGCTTTACATAACTGTGATAAATGCTTATGATGGAGATATAACAAATTAGTTATAAATTAAAACAAAAATATTTTGGAGCTATCTAAGTGTTACGTAATACATTTGTTAAATATATAACCCCTTTTAGCATTCAATACTTTCATACATGAAAAATGTATTAACAATGCTTATATCTGTGTTAAAAAAAAGTATTGTCTATGACCACGTTAATCGCGAATACACAAAAACTTAAAAGAATTAAATTTACAGCTATAAATTTCTTAAATACAATATTTATAGATAAACCTGAAACTCTTTAAATCCTAACATAAACATCTATTAAAATATTATTAGGTCGAAAAACATCAATCTTTGAATAATAATAAAAAATATTTATTTTCTCTAATACACTGACATTTTTTTCAAATATGTCGAAACCTTTGAGAAAGCTGGAGTTTATACTACGCTCAAAATCTGTGAAACAAAATCTCCAGGCAAACCCATGTAAAATAAGACATGCAAACATTCACTAAAGCGAAATCTGAAATTGGCGCCAATGTCTTAATTAACAAATCAGAAAATTTATAAGAAATCTAGAATCTATATTGATTGACTGTATTTTATAACATATTGAGGTACAGAAACAATCTTTTGCACCATTTCACATCGCTTCGACTGTTAAGCACCACACTGCTTACGTAATACTTAGATACTCAAACTACAATAAAAAACGTTTTCTATTGAACAAGGCTTTATTATTTATACAATGCCGACCCTGTAGTGTTAGAGAACAATCTTGTGCGTTTGTTATCTAAGTTTCGCTTGCCTCTGCTGCCAAAGCGCGTACTTAGAGCAGGCCGCGTCGATCATTTGGTTCATGTGTCGTGTCAGAGAGGTCGCTAGTGGTGTTAGGTCGCGTAGCATTTTCTCCTGAAATCAACATTCAATTTGTCTTCGCCTAAAGATGCGACTGATGAGGCATGAGGATGCATTTTTTACTTTCTTATAATAAGTCACGAAGATGTATTTTTCAAATGTTATAGCAGACAACGGTGAAGTTAAGTCTCCTATATGGTAAAGGAACACCACCGCCCATACCCAACCGAGCTACAGTCCGTGCTTGCTGTGTTGCCGGCTTTATACGCCGCTTAAATATTGATAGATCTACTGTGTTACCCTGAGTAATGAGAATATCGGAGGCCTTTAAAAATGCCATTTAAGCGGTGTAAAAAGTCGGCAACACAATAAATGCGCGGATTGGGGCGCGATTGTACATGGCCGGCGGTGTTCTCTACGATTCTCGACAAAACAATTAAAAAATAAATAAAAATAAAGTTTTCCTAACCTCAAACGGTCGTAATTTGACGTTTCTAAATCGCAGCAACGCCTCATAGAACTTCTCTGCTTTGGCCGCGTTGTCTTCGGTGTCTGCGCCGGCGCCGGGTTGCGGAAAACACTTCCATAGCTCACGCAGAAGTTCCCCACCAGAGTAGTATATACGATTTAGCTCCGACTTAACATCTGGCGGTATTAACTCTGTAACGATATTTATAAATGATAATTTATATAATAATATCTATACTAAAAAAATGTAATTGGAGTATCTCTTTGTAATTAAAATCAATTTTAACATGCATATGACATACATACTAATTTTTACATTAAACATATTACATGCATACTAATATATATATATATAATAGCCAGACCGGCCGTGTTGCGTGCAGAATAGCGAGAGGGATAACATATCTACAAACTAGCCGATCTCAAATGCTTTTCCTTTCTTCTTTGGGGACACTGTGCATCGGCACTCAAGTACTAGAAGCGACGCTATCCCTTTTGTATATATTGTGACCACTAACACTTCGATCGGCCAGAAAGCGGAAGCAGAAGCTCTACGTACAATGTGGCCTGCCCATTGCCACTTCTGCTTGCTAATTCGGCGGGCTTAGTCGGTGACTTTAGTTCGTCTAGGGATCTCCTCTATCTCTCCTCCTCTTCTGATTTGATCACGGAGCGAAACTCCGAGCATAGCCCTTTCCATAGCTCGCTGAGCGACTCTGAGCTTTGAGATGAGGCCGATGGTGAGAGACCACGTCTCCGCGCCGTAAGTCATCACTGGTTCACATCACCTTCGTCTTAAGGCGCTAAGGTTTGTCGGACAAAAAGACGTTGCGTGGTTTTCCGAACGGTGACCAATAAGTATAAGCGCTCAGAATACTAACGAGCCATAGATGCGGCGTGATGCTGTCTCATCAGGGCTCCGCCGGGGCTCAGCTCGCCCAGAGCACCGACAGCCGCCGCGGCACTCACGCGGAACGGCCGAAGACACTGCTGCCCGTTGGACCACGCCTGTAAAACGCATTTACAAAATTGTAATAACTACTGCTATCTGGACCGCCTGGAGATGAATTCAAATCTGCTAGCGAGAGCACAGACTGAAGACCGAAATGACTGAGAAGTGAACAAGAAAGGGATAAAGGCAGATGTGCCAGAGATGTACCAAAATTATTAATACTACAATAAGGAGTGTGATTATTAATCACATCCCGTTTCTTTTTTTCTTCAAAAGAAATTCGTTCTAATGCAACAATTAGTTTTTTACCGCCGTAAAGTTTTAAGTTTGTTGCGTAATGTTGTAGCCGACAACAAAACCAACTACGTTCTCTTACCATACAGGAGACCCACCTCCTCCGTTGTCCGCTATAATATTAAAAAGCGTAACAACTGTAAATTGAATAGAGGTTGTAATATTATAAATACAAACTTGGCATATAGATGATAAAGCCGACAGCGGGGGTGGATTGCTACTAGCCGAACTGGTCTGACATACTTGCGATGATGGTCCTAATAAGTATCGTTCTACCTGTAATTTAAAAGATATCTATTTAATATATTTATACGCAGAGCAGAAGGCCGGTGGAGCCGAAAAGTGCTAGAATGGAGACTACGGATTAGCAAGCGCAGCGTAGAACGTCCACCCACAAGATAGAGAGACGACCTTATCAAGGTCGCCGGAAGACGTTCGATGCAGGTCGCCTCCGATAGGTATGCATGGAGCACTAAAGGTGAAACCTATATCCTGCAGTGGGCGTCCTACGGCTGATATTTTAATATATCAACATTCGTAGCATACTTGAGTCTTACAATCGATTTGTTGAAATTTATATTTTTTGTTGTTCATTATGTAAGTCAAAATGTAAGTATAATTTTTTGTATTATAAAATCTAAGAATAGCGTAGGTGGTGGGATTATTATTAATTTTGTATTTGTTATCTATGTTTTAGTTTTATAAAGCTACTGCTTGTTGGTACTAAATAAATAAAAAAAACAACAGTAAATATAGATAGCGTTCAATTATAACATAACTCAATTAAATGTTACAGTTACACCTTAGGGAGTATTTTAACACAAAAGTTGCAATAATGTTACCCAATTCAGTGAAGTCGCTACAATATCTTAATAGTATTTGCGACAGTAATAATAGCAGGCAACACAACCAATGCGAGGACTGTGACGCGGTTGTTCATGGGCGGCGATGATCTCTTACTATATAGGAGACTCATCTACTCCGTTGTCTGCTATACTGCAGAAACAATTACCTTAGATAATTTCAACTCCTGCAGATGATTATTGTCCGAATCGTCGTCCAGGTCGTCGTACTTTATCTTCTCCAATATCCGCCGCTTTTTGTCGGCCGGTTCACTCTCTTCCGGCTGCCGCTGGTCTATGCCGTTTGTTTCTTTCACGCCGTTCTCGATTTTATTATTATTTGTCGATTTACTGGTGCTACTATTACTGTTTGAGTTTTTGTGACTAGCTTTAAGCACCTGAAACGTACAAATCTTTATGAAAATTTGCGGACAAGTGTACCATAATATATATGAATGTGTGTTTTGTTTATTCTTGCTCAGTGTCTTTGGAGCAGTGAAGTCGATCACTAGCGCAATAAATATTAAACTACCAAGATTATTTTATTACTATACACTTCCTTAGTTACACATACAATAAGTTGTTACAAAAACAATGACAAACGAGCTAAGATAATCGACCCTCTGCCCGTGGACATACGCAGCCTTTAAAGCACCGCGGTTGTGTTGCCGGCCTTTAAGGATAGGTGTGCTCCTTTTTTGAAGTTATATTGGTTTGGAAATACCTTTGCAGGCAGCTGATTCGACAGCGGCGTGGAGCGGCACAAATGTCTTAAAAGAATCTCAGTAGTGTTCAGTGTTTGTATATGTATAAATTTTTGTATCAGAATGTGGCCTACCTTCGCATTTGTTGACCGTATTTCCATTTATTCTAGACAACCCGGGCATAAATTAACTAATGTGTTTACAGGTTTTAATGGTATAGCAGGCAGCAGAGCGGAATTCACCGCCACAATCCGCACTTTAGGTTGTGTTGCCCGCATTTTAGGCCACTTTAACGATATACATTCAAGGACCACCGATAGCCTCACTCACTCAAGGCAACAGTACAAATACTGTGTCACTTCGGTGAAAATCGGCTCAATTAGTGCATCAGCATATGCTTCTGCATGGCTGTTCCACGGGTTATTTGTATTATATTCTTAAAAAAGATTAGATACAAATTTCTTACCATAATTGAGTGTTGGTTAAACCGTTTAATCATACTGCGGTGTATTGAATTACTATCTTTTTCTATGGGCTCATCGTCAGGTAAGAGAGGAACAGATTCTTTGAATTGAGGTAAATCAACCTGTAAGGAAATAACACATGCGTGAATTAATTTTCTAAATATTTCTAACTATAGTCTATAGCAGGGCTTCCCATACTGTGTGGCACACAGTTTGGGTGCACACAACCATATTAGGCAAACTGCTACTGTTTTTATTTCCAATACAGTAGGTAATTTTGACCATTTTTATTTTCGCAGCGCGGGACGTCCACCCACAAGCTGGACAGAGGACCTTAACCTTATAAAGGTCGCCGGAAGACGCTAGATGTAGGTCACATCCGAAATGTA
This sequence comes from Delias oraia, assembly GCA_018230265.1. Lineage (NCBI taxonomy): Eukaryota > Metazoa > Arthropoda > Insecta > Lepidoptera > Pieridae > Delias > Delias oraia. The sequence goes on along the minus strand of DWCF01001961.1, from coordinate 19,654 downwards.
TGCATGGAGGTTCAAGGAGGAGGCCTATGTCCAGCAGTGGACGTCTTATGGCTGAAATGATGATGATGATAATGAGGTAATTTTGATTTTGGCATCGCAAGAAAAATATCAATTCTATGGGGTGTCATAGTGTAAATTACTTTGGGTAGCGCTGGTATAGACCATGTAAGTATAGACTTATGTGTCTGTCTGAGTTTGTGACATGTGGAGGTAATCTCTTGATCTACTGAATCTTTCTTGAAAATTATTTTACCAATAGAAAGCTTCGTTATTTGTGAGTAACAGGGTATATATTAACACGATAAAATGCTTTTTCTATGTAATAGGATTTGCATAGGCGAAGCAAAAACGTTCGAACGATAATATTTATTACGAAAGATGTCTTAACGGTGAGAAACCTTTAATATATAATAACTAACATGTTGGCTTGACTTCTATCAATAGAGATAATGTTTTAAGAACCTTAGTGACTATTACTTGCAAAAACTTGCACATTTCATACACGTATTCAGTATACATTATTTTTTTCGTAATTGAAACTCTAATCATGAAGTTCTAATCTTCACTGTTTTCAAGATTTAGATTCTGATAGTTACATAGCTGCAGGGCACCTGATTCAGCAAAATTCTTTATTAATCACTGTTAATGATTATATAATATGTATGTCCAGTGATTGTGGTTTTTTATTATTAAGATAAAACCAAAGATAATAAATCATCTACCACTCACTGTGAGATCTAAGGTTGTGTGTTTCATAGCCGATGCAATCGCCTGATCATCCATTTTTGCACATTCTCCAAATAGATCTTTACTTGATGATGACGCTATACGGTCTCTGAAAAGAACATAATTTATACATAATAAAATGTATTCATTAATATATACTATATAAACAAGAAACAGTACTTCTAATATTTTGAGTGTTGAGTAAGGAGAAGCCCTTGAAATATCACTCAAATGGCTTAAAAATCCAACAACACATATAAAGCATGGATTGTAGTCATTTTCCATGAACAAATATAAAAAAAATATATTTTAAAATAAGGTTATATCTATTGCTTAAAAGTTAAAAATTTACATTAACAGTAGAGTATGTTGAATATAAAAGTCTTACCATATATATACTACACTCACCTATGGAAATAATGTGATTGGAAGAACTTAGTCCAAAATTCAGCCTCAGTCATTTTATTAGGAACATAGTCAACATGTTTCTTTCTCACCGCTGGGTATGTTTTAAAAATTGCATCTATAATATCTTGCGTGAGATTATATTTTAGGCCATTACATCCATCTGTCTGCGGTTGGATATCAGCTAGGAAGGCACCTGACACACCTAAAAAAACCTAAAACTATGATTATACCAAACAAATATTCATATTTAGAAACAAAGGAGAAGAACTCAAGTTAATAATTAAATAACAAATTTAGGATGTAATTAATTATATTCCTATTTCATTATGTGTATTGATGTTAGATAACAGTTTTACTTCTAAGAAAAAGAAAAAACATATTATGTATGTTACTAAATGTTTTTAGGAGTACATCAACAATCTTGAGTACATACCAGCTTCTTGCTTTAAATTAGAAGATTCAGTGTAATGTTTTAACGTTGGTGTATTCCAGTATTCTTCACTATTGATAACTTTGGATATAACTAAGTCTTCATATAAATGCTTTAAAAAAGGATGTAAGGAAAGTAACCTGTAATGAAAATGTAATAAAAACTATTATTCACTTTATCAATATAATAGGTTCATGGTTAAAGGTTATTTTTTACATTACCATCTACTTTTCAAATATTTATTTCAGATATTCCTTTCAATTGTTTAAAAAACTAAAATTATTTAAACCTATAATGTTCTGTAATATATTTTTTATTTAATTAACTTTTCAAATAAAAATTACAACACAGAAATCTACATTAAATATTCTAGTAATTTTATTGTATATTAAGAAGAACAGATTTATATTTTTATATCAATTTGAATATATAACATGAAGAGGGTAGCTTACCTAGATTTCATTTCTAACTCTCCATCAATTTGCCTTTTGAACTTAGGAAGTAGATTTTGTAACAACATCTTAACCTGATCCCTGTCCTTGGCCTGTGCTTCAGCACCCGCAGGGTTAACAAAATGAAATGTTGAGCAAGAGCCATCATGCAATACGGCTTGTAATTGCACTTTAGGCTTACCAACGGGAGAAATTTTTTGTGCTGTAACAGTAATTAACACTTATTAAAAAAAACATCTAATCTAAAGCAATTACAGTTAACAGTAACTGTTTACTTTAATAATTAACATTTTAAGTAAACAATAATACTTTGAACTGGCTTGTTTTTACAATGATTACATGTCCATTTAATTACATTTTATAAATATAAAATAGGGTATTTTAAACTTCTTACTTACTTTTAATATCGGCATATTTGTGAGAAACAGCAACAGTATCCCGATTTTCCAACATCCAAGCCAGTCTTTGATTCATCACATACAGAGTTCCATCTCCCTTTTTATAACGCACATGGTTTACACTGAGCAAAACGTCTTCAGACGAGGTAGTCATTTTCAGTACCAAAATAAAATATTTCAAGAATTTTAACCTTTTCAAGAAATTAAATTTCAATTCCTCACTTGTGTCCTTGGCACAGACACTGATTTTTTTTGTAATTTTGTATAAACAATTTCTACAACGTTTGATTCAACCCATAATACAAAATCTTCAAATTCACAACTTTCTACAATACTTTTATTTTAATATTAACTCTTTATTATATTATTATTCGAAACACAACAAATATTTAGTTAATTTTTGATCGTTTCATTACAAATTACAATGCAGTAACTGACGTCTGATCTGTGGTGACACTGAAGCTGTAGCAAACCGTATTTTGTCGTTACCTAGTAACATGTACGCCTTGTAGTACTGAGTAACGAAACGTTACTCACGAATATTTTTCGTTACTCGCATGTTTCGTATCATGGCAACATACATATATAAAATGACGATAATAATAACCAATTAACCGTAGTTGTACATAAAACGGCATTGTTGTTTTGTTTTAAATATATCTTTATTTTATTATTATATTTAATTTCATTCTAAGCAAAATGATTGATATGTTGATTTATGATTGGAATGTTTTTTAATTTTATTGTCAATAAATGGTAATTTTATACGCCTCTTTGTAGCTTATTAGTTTGATTGAAAAACGAATAAAATGTGTAAAATAAAAAATGTACCTTACGCAGTTAGGTATGTAATGTATACAAATTATTTCTAAAAATTAAAATTACGATTCTAAAAATTAAAATAGATTCTGTGCCTAGAACATATTATTATATATGCACCGCACCCGGGTGTCATAATGTACGTCGATTACGATTCGTTTCTCTAGCATAACATAGCATAGAGGTATCAGTTGTAACGAATACGGATTGTTATAGTAACGAATACATGCAGGTTCGTATCTTTTCTCACTACTGACACAAAATATTTCCGTTAAAATTAACTATCAGTTTATAACAAAACGTATCTACAGGCTAAAAATTATAAACGGATTTATGATAAACCTAAAAATGCATAGCTATTACAAATATTTAGTCTAGCTTGAAAAGTTTTTCATAAAAACATATTTAATTTAAACAGTTTAATTTACATATTAAACAAATTGAACCCATTTCAATTTGTATAATAATAATGTACAACAACGCCGACATGGTATTTAACACGTGACCTTATATTATACTAATCTTTTAAAATTATAAATCGTACTTAATTCTATTTTAGTAATTTCAACTTCTGTAGAATTTAATCGACTAATATAATATGGAGTAAGAAAAAAAATATTTTTGAACGCAATCATAATAGACCGCCATTTTTCTATTTGTTGACTTGCAACACTGTACATTGACAACCCAAAATGCAATCATGGCGCACGGGGTACTGTGTTTGTAGAATGCTGACAAGTTTTTACGTAAATACTTCGTTTATTTGCATTTTGATTGGTAAATGTTTTACTATAAATGGTCTATATTTTACAAGAAATCTGAAGAAGCATACATATGTGTTCTAAGTTCGAAGTTTTCACCTGTCCGCAATATCGTCTCTGTACCTCTAGACACTTGCAGGTAAGAAAATAATGAGAATCGCTGTTTAAGCTATCTTTACGCACATTCAACTATCCCATTGCTTTGACCATTTGTGAGTTTGATTAAGCGAGTCATCATAACAGTATTTATGATTGGTTTCTCGTGTTAATGTTGATATATTTATTTGTTCCAGATAACTTTGTTGGTGTCATAATGTCAGAGGCATACGCTCGCGAGATACTTCGTAGGAATGTTGCGCAAATATGTCAAACCATTGGATGGAATGGAATAAATTCAACTCCATTAGATATTTTAGTTCATGTATTGGAAAAGTATATATGTGCTTTGGGAACACAAGCTAACAAACATGCTGAGCAATTTAATAGGACTGAACCTAATTTAGACGATTTAGGATTAGTTTTTCGTGATCTTCATGTACAGTTGCCTGAATTGGCAGAGTATTCACGCTGTGTTCCAGCAGTTCCACCTCCAGTCAGAACAGATAGATTTCCAAAACCCAAAGAATCAAACTTGAATTTTCTTAAACCTGGGAGCCATGAAGTTGTTACAAGACCAATGCACGTACATGAACATTTGCCACCTATGTATCCAGAAAAAGAGCGGGATACACCAGCAGTTGCTGGTACTGTTGAGATCTGTCAAAATGGTCTTGATAGTGGTGAAAATACTTCATGTGCAAGTCCAGAAATTTCAGTCACTGACAGTCCTGAAAAACCTAAAGATATATTCAAGAGACCTACTGATCCTGTATCATTACCAAGTAGTAAGAGACCTAGATTGCGATTGGATGAGGAGGAACGAACAAGAGAAATTAGCAGTGTTATGATGACCATGTCTGGTTTTTTATCACCAGCCCGTGAAGGTAAACTACCAGAAGCACGTCCCCCCACAAATATTTCTGAAAAACATGACAGGCATAAAGTTAATTCTCACCATCCCAGTACTACAAAAGTACCACTGGCTGAAAAATCAGACAAAAAGTCAAAGAAAAGTAAGTTATTAAATGGTAAAATTATGAAAAGTAAACGAAAAGATAAAAGTCATAAAAGTGAAAGTAGTAAATCTAGAGATAGTAGTAAATTAGACAGGCATCCGCCTGGATATCCCCCTCACAGAAGTAAAGACGTTCATCCAGCCCATCATAATCATGTGACAATGCCAGCGCCCAAGATGTTACCACCACCCAAACCTATTCCACAGCCTATACCATCTTCACCAATAATGTCTGAAGCTTTGAGACCAGTTGTTAAACAGGAACCTATAGACTATCCTCCACCTATATCAAGGAATTTTACACCAACAGAAGATGCAATTCCTGTTCCGAGAAAAATACCCATTTCCAAATCGCCTTTGGTCTCTAACCCATTATCTGTAAATAAGCATGCTGGGTCCTCTTATGTACTAGATATAGAAATTAAACAGGAAATAATTGACGAAGAAGAAAAATTGGCTTCCCAGCCAGATAGATCAAAGATTAATATATTTAAAAGAATATCGAACAAATCAAAGGAAGACAAAAGTAATTCAGAGGTTGTAACTGAAAGATTACAGTCTGATTCCATGATCTCAAGATTGCAAAATTCCACTGATGATATTAGATTCAAACCTGATGAAAATATTGTTAACAATAACAATAGTAGTCCAGTAGATTTATCAAAAGAATTTGACATAAGAGCTCATGAAGTAATAAGTATTGACGATGACTCCTTGGATAATAATATACCTATGCCACAAACACGAATGTTGCCAATGGAGCCCAAACCTGGCTTATCAATAACTAAATCTCTACAGTCTGCTCCTCCCAAAGATTTAGTTACAATATCGAAAGTAAAAAAGGAGAAGAAACATAAAGATAAGAAAGATAAAGCCGCAAAGCTAGAAGCAAAATTGAAGAAACAGCAACAACAATTGGGATTTGAAATAGCAAACACAATTCACAAGAAAAATGTAAAGCAACGAAACGATAAATCATCTAAACTTGGTAGGCCAAAAAAAGAGTTGCCACAATTACCACCAGGATTTCCTTTCTTTCCAACAATGGCGCCTGGTCGCGGTATGATGCCTGGTCCAGGATTGATACCTAATGCGGGCCTTTTAGCTGGAAATGAATTTTTGACTGGTCTAGCTAATAATCCAGCTTTGCGGGGCTTTCAATCACAAAACCTGATGGGCAATCCATTTGCATTAGGTGGTGGGCCTGGTTTAATACCAGGAACTAGTTTCCTACCAGGCTTGCCCAATCATCTTATACCAAATATAGGTAATTATCCACATACATCAAGAACTTCGTCAGGAAAAATTCCTCCTATGCTTAGACGCCCAAGTTTAGAAGTTATAGCAGTAGATAACGATGAAGATAGAATGATGCATAAATCACCCGGGATGGGCCATGAGAAGGATAGACATGAGAAGCACAAATCATCAACCATTCCAAATATTTTACAAAAACAAAAACCAAAATCAAATAAAGAACACAAATCTAATCTCTATAAAATGCCACCTGTTCAACCTGATATTACAATAGAATTAAACCCACCAAAGTCTGAACCAGTTCGACCAGAGCCAACGCGAGAACTGTCCGCGCCACCGCCTGTTCGGTTGCAAACACCAGAACCTCATGAAATTATAAACACCTCTGTCTCACCAGACATTAACCCAATTCCCATGAAAACAGAAATTGCAAATTTTACATTAAAAGAGGAAGGCGAAGGTTCTGAAAAGAAAAAGGATAAATCTCATAAAAAAGAAAAAAGAGATAAAGATGGAATTAAAATTAAGAAGAAAAAAGATAAAAAGGATAAAAATAAAGATAAATCTGATAAGAAAAAAGATAAAGAAGAAAGACAAGAAATCAAGGATAGAATTAAAAAAGAGAAGAAAGAGAAAAAGAAAGAAAAATCTGCTGTCATTGATGGTTTAGTTCCAAAATTGACTCTCAAATTAGGATCATCAAATTCAAACTCTCCTATGCCTCCAAGTTCACCTGATACTTTTAAATTAAATATAAAACCTATCAAGAAAGACGATTCCCCTCCTCCTAAAGACGAGACAGTTTCGCGGGAACACAGCAGATCACCCGAGCTGGCACAAATAGCAGCGCTGTTCACACGTCCACCGAAACAGAAGAATTCCAAACACAATCACGTCGGAGAAGCCGAGACTCCGGCGTCAATATCTCCACCATCGTCACCGCAACGAAAGAACCGACCGCCTTCAAGTCATTCTAAATACAAGAGGATATTAATTAAACCTCTATCAAAAAAAGGTCAGGCGGAAAACGCAGACGAGGAGTCGGGTTCCGTTACAGAAGAATCACCTCAGCCAGCCGCGGAGAAGCCTACTGGCCCTCTGCCAACGCCGTACTACGTCGACGAACACGGTAACAAAGTTTGGGTGTGCCCCGCGTGTGGCAGACCAGACAATGGCTCCCCCATGATAGGTTGCGATGGTTGTGACGGCTGGTACCACTGGATTTGCGTTGGCATCACCGAAGAGCCCGGTGCAACGGAGGACTGGTTTTGTAAATCTTGCCTCGCGAAACGGACCGCAATGCTGCTCGCGGGTGTCACGTCGGGCAAGAAGCGAGGTAGGAAACCAAAAGGTGAAAAAGTCAGAGACTGTCATTGATAAAATTGTTACTGAGATTAGGTATAAATTTTCGTTTTCGTACGCGCGAATGGATTGCGGTTGTTATGCATTATTGTTGAATGATATGATGAAGATTCGTTTTCTTCATTTATAATGTTAATAATATCATAGGCTAGGTATTAAGAATAGATACTAATTAAATATTGACATAAAATGTTGAACATGGTTTTAAGAAATATCGTAGGCACTTGTAATAATTACCATAGTTTTTGTTAAATTTCTTTATTTCTTCGCTCGTTTAGATCAAGTATAATGAGCGTGCGGGCGTGTTGTACACATGCGCATATAACATAGATTATTTAATATAAGATTCTTTTTATATTGTACAAAAGCTGAATTTACTTAAGAAATTGGTGATGTATAAAGTAATGTAGTGAATATTTAAATGAACAGAAAGAAGGCTGAATGCATTTCAGTCTATATTTGAATATTTTCATATTATAATTTTAATATAACCCTGTTTTTTTGTTAATGTTGTTCCTTTGGATCTACCTTTGTACAGGGCTAGCACAATATCGCAACCCTCTCGCTCCGGTGTTAAAAGTAGCTAACTAAAGATGGCGCGACGGTGCTTGTCCTAAAATGAGTGACGAGAGGTGTAATGTAAAACTTGATTTCAGCCAGTGGCCAATTAAATATATTGGTACTTCAGATTGTTGTAAATTATTTTACCTTTCAAAGTATTTAAAAAACTGCTAGGGTATTACATTTTGTAATTAGTTTTATAAGCATGATACATGTGTTCAAATTATAAATACAATATTTTAATTATCAAGTTGTGAATTGGATTTACTGAACATATCTAAGAACATTATCTCATTAACAAATCTACATAGTAATAAACAAAAAACTTTTAAGTCTTACAGGTAATTGCATTTATTACACATAAACTCACTAAAAACACAACAAAAATCTACATAAATCAAGTTAATTTTTACTGGTAGATGATCCTGGAGGTATACTTTCTGGAGGTGGAATATTTGGCTGCTTTTCCTTGTTCCAATCTTTCAGACCAACTGGCAGAGTAGTGTCTTCGTCTATTGAACCTGTACCAGCGACAAATTCTTCATAAGTACTCTTCTCAGGGAACGGTCTAGGGCCTAAGAGCTCGATCATATCTTCCCTACTGAGTATTTCTTGCTTGAGAAGACGCTGAGCAACCTTTTCTATATTATCTTTATGTTCAACTAACAATTCTTTAGTGCGTTTGTGAGCAGAGTTAATTAAATCTCTAACTTCTGAGTCAATCAATTCAGCAGTTTTTTCTGAGTAGGGTTTATCAACAACCATTTCACCCGGTTGTGGCATCTCAAATGAAATGTTACCCACTTTAGTATTCATACCATAGTGAACGATTTGAGCGTATGCACTTTGAGTTATCTTTTTGAGATCGTCTTGAGCTCCTGTCGTTATTCTGCCAAAGAATATTTCTTCACTTACTCTACCTCCTAGTGTCATACACATCCGGTCAAATAACTGTTCCTTACTGTACAAGTACTGTTCTTTGGGCAAATACTGTGCATAGCCAAGACCTTTTCCTCGCGGTATTATTGATACCTTTAGTAAGGGATCTGCATGTTCTAAAAACCATCCTGCCACAGCATGACCAGCTTCATGGTATGCTACAATTTTTCTTTCTTCAGGTTGAAGAACATTGGACTTTTTCTCCATTCCAGCAACAACTCTCTCAATGGCCTGTTCAAAGTTTTTCATACTAATGTCACTAGACAATTCTCTGGCTGCTATGAGTGCTGCTTCATTACACACATTCGCAATATCTGCACCAGTAAAGCCTGAAATTACAAATATTTTAATTAATTTTCATATACTTAATAAAAGAACAACTAAAACTACTTATCTACTTTTAATTTATTTAAGAGCTTTGTAGCTAAGTGGTTTTAGAAGGTTACCATGAAGCAAGAGGTATCGGGTTCGAATCTCGGTCTGCACAATCATTTTATTCGGTCTCTGGAATGATTTGATAGTATCCGGGCGAGTGTCTTAATACTGTGTTAATACGCGTGGGAGGGCTATGCTGAAGCATATGCGGACGCACTAATTGGGTCGGCTCGTCCGAAGTGATACCCGGGCTCACTGAATACTCAGCGTGAAATAGTAGTTGTACTTAAAATGGTGCCTCTACTGTGTTTTGCTGAGCGAGAGAGGATATCGAAGGGCCGTAAAAAGGCAGCTTATGTGGCGTAAAAAGCCGGCAACACTTCCAATGCGCGGACTATGGCGCGGGTGTTCATGGGCGGTGGTGTTCTCTTACCATATAAGAGACCTGCTCCGTTGTCTGCTATATTATAAAAAAAATCTTTTCCTTTTTTCATTAATGAGTGTAATGGTCATTATTTTAACTTGGTGTATACGCAAAATAGGCGCTTAGACGTCGAGTTAGAATAGCCTGTTATACCAGTATAAACTTCAGACGTTGTCCTACCTGGTATCGCACCAATCACGTCTGACATAGTGTCATTTCATTATATATTTTGCCAAACGTATAAAATTACTATAATTATAAATTAGTCTTATTTTAATTCTCATGTATAAGTTATATTATTGTTATGTTTAATTAGAATCCATTCAGTATATTTTGCGTAAAACAAACATTCAACCGTACTTACAAACTTTCGCGTTTATAATATTAGTAAGATTTTAATAATTATTACAAACATACCTGGTGTTAAAGCAGCCATTTTTCTCGCCAAGTTCGCTTTGTTAAGAGTTGTTTTTAATGGAGTTAAATGCACTTTGAAAATAGAGGCTCTACCCTTAATATCTGGCGCTGGAACAAAGATTTGTCTATCAAATCTACCAGGTCTTAAAAGAGCTTTGTCAAGGATATCTACTCTGTTAGTAGCAGCCAGCACAACAACATTGGTAGTTGTATTAAAACCGTCCATCTCAACTAACAGTTGATTAAGGGTATTTTCTTGTTCGGAATGCCCTCCGAAACTACGACCTCCTCTCTTTCTGCCCACAGCATCAATTTCATCAATAAAAAGAATGCATGGGGCATGTTTACGAGCCATTGAGAACATATCTCTAACTCTAGAAGGTCCAACACCTACAAACATTTCTAAGAATTCAGAACCAGAAACAGTGATGAAGGGAACATTAGCTTCTCCAGCTGTTGCTTTAGCCAACAACGTTTTTCCTGTGCCAGGAGGACCCGTTAAGAGTGCTCCCTTAGGGATTTTTGCACCTAAGTCAATATATTGTTGTGGATTCTTTAGGAAGTTGACAAACTCCATAATTTCAATTTTAGCTTCCTCACAGCCAGCAACATCTTGAAATTTAACACCAATATCTGTTGGGTTTATTAATTTGGCCGTCGACTCCATAACACCGCCAAATAATCCACCTCCTTTCCGACCTCCTCTGCCCATCATATCAGCAGATCTTCTCATCATATAAATTAAAAATCCAATTATTAATAATGTAGGTAACATTCCTGACAGACTAGATGCTTCAACTTCGGACCTATAGATGACAGGTAGAAAATTTTGGGGTTCTACATTCATTTCTATTTGAGAATTTTCCAAGTTTCTTTCAAAAGAATCAACACTTCCAATAGCAAACCATATAACTTTTCCTTCAAAAGTGCCTGATTGCAATTTAACTCTAACCCACTTTTTATTTATAACTTCAAGTTTTTCAACTATGCCTTTTTTTAAATATGAATTTACGAAATCTCGCCAACTGATCTCTCTATATTTGAGTTCGAAATATGCAATAGAAGCTATTAAAGTAACTACTCCCAAAGCGCCAAACATCATCCATTTTTCACGATCTTGCCCTTCATAACCAGAACGTCCGGAGCCTTTGCTCCCAGGAGTATTAAACATGTTAATATTCCATTTGTCTTGTGACGAACTTTGCTTTGGAGGCGGCGGTGAAGATTTGGACGGCGCAGGCGATTCATCTTTCTCCGGTTTCTTTTGCTGTTTCTGACTTGTGCTTGGCTGAAAGTATTTTTCAAATCCCTTAGGTGGTTTTTTGCAAAATTCATACCATTGATTTAATACAGAATCTAAAGCCGGAACACCAAGTGATTGCAGTTTATATCCCTTGAAGTGAAGCTTCGTTAGTTGAGATTGTGTAAGACGAATACCTTTCCACATTATGCTTGGGTTTGGTTTTATTTACAGTAAATATTTATTTTTCGTAATAAGATTATTTAATTATGTCACATTTATTCAACAGGAACCTACACAATTCTAAGTTTCATTAAAAACATGGTTAAAAAATTCTGTCAAAATTTCTCTGTCACACAAATCTCGAAATCATGAAATGTTGTGAAATAAATTGTACATATCAATTTCTTTACACATCTCATTAATTTCTTTGCGTCTTTTATATTATTACGCCTTTCATAAGTTTTCAGAATTAAAAATAAGATGTTTTTTGGCAACGTTAGCCAAAAAACTGATATAATAACATTTTGGCATTATAAATTTTTCCTATTTGAAATATTGTATGCTATGCTTTGAATTTCTGTTTCGAGTCTTTTTACTCTATGGTAATCTGTAATGTTCTATTTGTGTAGTAAAACAAGCCGTCACAAATCAGTAAGTCAATTGTTTGTAATCTATCACTGTCAAGTCCCAATCATCGGCGATTCTGATTAGTGAATACTGATAGAGATTTCTTAATTCTTATTTCTCAGTAAATAAATCGTCAAATAAATGTGTTATTAGGTGTTTTACCCTTTAACTTTTTCTTAGTCTAATTATTGGATGTTGTAGATGTTTAAGCATATTATATTCTAATCAGTTAAAATTGCTCAATTTTGTTAGAGTTAACTTAGGATGGATCAAGAGAAACCTGAAAGTACTCTAAATCACGGAAAGAGATCACGACCTATGTTGTTGCAACCGAATGCTAAGATTCCAAGATTGTCAGCGTATGCAAACTCTACATCTTGCTCTGTGCTCAAAAACTCAAAGAAAGTGTCTGCTCATTCAAAGAAATTAAAGATATTGTATAACGCAAATGATGTGCCACCTCCTAGGACACCTGTTTCCGATAAAGTTGTTCGTAAAGCTGGGCCATATTTGCTTGGACCGAAACTGGGTCCTAGTCCTGTCAAGAGTATAGTGCAATGTTTGGCGCGAAAAGAAAAGAGTGATGATTTCTACCAGATAAAAATACTTACTCTCAAGCCTGAAGGTCAACCTGAAACACAAGACGACAGACAGGGAAAAATGCTATTGCATACAGAGTATTCATTATTATCTTTATTAGAGGACCAGGATGGTGTTGTGCACCACCATGGACTTTTTAAGGTATGAAATGTAAACAACTACTAACATATCCTGTAAATTATTTTTTTATTAATGTATCCTTTACAAAAAATAGAAGTTTAAATTAAGACCTTGTGTCTTTACAGGACCATGCCCTGGAAGAAGCCCCAAACCCAAATGGACCTGGTTTTATATACACAGGTAGAGTTAGGCAGAGACTCTTTCTAGTATTAGATTGTGTCAGTGCTCATCAGTTTAGTGATAAAGGCAGTGAATTAATTAATTTACAACAATATGTTACTAAAGTCAAGAAAGTACCTGAAAAAGAGGCCATTTTGATATTCTATGATATTGTGAGAGTAGTCGCGAATTTACATAAGGTTGGTTGTTCTATATTTTTACTTACTTAATGGTAACTTATAATTGAGTTCTAGAAAATTTCAAATAAATACAATTTAATTATTATTAAATACCATTTAATCTTTGAAAATGTGAAGTTTTAAATATTTCAAATGCAAGTAATTGCCACATTATTCTTTCTTGAATTTTTTTTTTTTGGATGAATGAAAACATAATTTGTAAATGAAGATTGTAAGAGTTTTCGAGTGTTCTTTTTAAGTTGTATTTCTTATAAGTCACTGCTTTTGTACTACATATGTTATAAATATACTCTCTTTATAAAATATAGAATATTTGTTTTCAGAGAAATATAGTACACAGAGATCTAAAATTAGGAAATATAGTATTAAACCAAAGGACTGGACGGGTGATTTTGACTAATTTCTGTTTAGGAACACACCTTGGTAGTGATAGAGATTTATTAAAAGATCAGCGAGGTATTTTCACATTATTTTTAACCTGTCTATATTATAATGAAATAGTGTCTTGGTAATACAATCTTTGAACATGAATTTGATCCAATTCAATAATTCAGTTTGGATGGTTTGTTTATTACTTGAATTTTTTTTATGAAACATTACTTTTACTGTGTTTCGCTGAGTGAATGAGGTTAGTGGAGGCCCTTAAAAATGCCGCTAAGTGGCATAAAAGTCAGCAACACAATCAATGCGTGGACTGTCCATGGGAGGCAGTGTTCTCTTACCATATAGGAGACCCACCTGCTCCGTTGTCCAGTATACTATAAAATAAATATAGTTAATAAATATAAAATAATTTAAAGAAACCCAAACTTTATAGATTTCCTTTTTAAATTAGATTTATAGTAAATAAAAGTTATTATTTATCTAAGGTACTTCTTTACCATACAAATAGAAAGCTCATCAAAGCCTTTGGCAAGTGTACCAATATATTTGGCTGTATTATTGGCGTATATAAACTTAATTATTTATATTTTTCAGGTTCCCCAGCATATATCTCTCCCGATGTGCTCTTGTGTAAGCCCTATTTAGGCAAACCATCGGATATGTGGGCATTAGGTGTAGTACTATATACAATGTTGTACGGCCAGTTTCCTTTCTGTGATACAAGTCTTGCTCAGCTGTTTAGTAGGATACAGGCGGCAAACTATAACATACCACCGTAGGTATTTTAGAATACAATTTTATTCTAATGTTTGATTTTATATAGGACAAGCAGCATCATAAAAAATCCATTTTAAATTGTTATAGATTTTAAGGGAGCATTCAAGTGTTATTTCATAAAATTTGGAGAGAGGGGGTAAAACTTTATGATGGGTTTCAGGGGTGGGAGGGTCTATTTTATCCCTCGCTCATGGACATCTTTAGCCCTTGCAAGACTTGCAAGACGCGGTTGCGGTGCCGGTCGCTGTGTATTACAACTGGTTAAGTAATATAGTTTTTTTTAATAAAATAGGTAAAAAAGAAGTAAATAAAACCTTACTCATCTCTCGCGGGTTTCGTGTATGTGTGCAATCCTGTTTTATTAATTTAGTATTATTATCGCAAATACGATTAAAATATAACTTTTCGGTACTTTGGGTAACATTAATGTAACTTATGGGTAAAAATAGTCACTTGGTTCATGGTATTTATTATTAATTGGTAATTTTTAATAATGTTCAGGTGGGGTAGTTGAAGGAGAACAGTAAAATGTTATGGTTCTTACCTGGGGGGTGGGAGAGTCAAAAATCTTCAAAAATTGCCTTATGTATATCAACGTTCCCTAATTATATTGTTTAGTTAATGAAAATATGTGTAAATTTGTAAAGGTTCTAACAGGATTTATACAAACATACAATACTTGAAAATAACCATCTTATATGTATATTTAAAAAATTCAATTGAAAAAAAAAGACACATCTCTGAGCTTAGAGCCAGTTCTAAAGTTCTTGTTTTAAAATCTTCATTAATTTACGTCTCACACAATTATGTAAGTTTAATTTTATTATGCACATTACCAAACAGTTTATGCGTAAAATTTAAATAATTTAACATGTGAAACCTCAACAAAATTGTTTAATTTTAATTATAAAAATAAGTATTATTTATAAAATAAGACGTACTCGTTGCGACGCTGCCATAAACCTCTCTTATTCCATGTTATGAAATTTTCTCAAATTGGTAGTTACAAGTCGCCTTTTAATATCTTTTAAAATATTAATCACACATAAAATATATTTTTCAGAGATGGCAACCCAGTACACGTATCTGATAATACCGTGTTTCTCATACAGCGGCTGTTGGTGAAAGATCCCAAACATAGATTGGTAGCTGATCAGGTAATTACGTCATTTAAAAGTAATTTGTTTTATATAGACGTGATCTGAAATATCACAGAATTTGTTTCTTTTATGGAAATGTTTACTTAGAAGTTTTGATACTGTAAAACAATACTAATCAATGACTAAATTAAGACAAATTTTCGTACTTACAACATTTTAAAATTACTTTTATATATTTAATGATCTAACTAGTATATGAAAAAGATATATACTAAATGTCTAAGCCGAGAAATTAGTATTTATCAAAATGCGTACCTATACTTAAAAGGACGGGAATGCACCCGCGGTCCTGAAGTCGCCAGCCCTTGCAGGGCCGCGCCCAGAGGTGTCCATGAACGCAGGAATACTTATCCTACGTGAGTTTTCATAAAAGAAACGACAGTAACAACTTTTTTATTAATTTCCAGGTATTAGACCAACTATCTAGTATAATAGCTAGTTATGTGGTAGTGCCGAATCCACCGGAAGATCTGCAAGTTGTACCCGATATTCTGCTTGAAGAAGAGAAAGAGATTGAGAAACCGGAGAAAAGTAGCGATTTGGAGAGGAAACCACTCTTCTCTGACGCGGAGAGAACCCCTAACTCTAACGTTAGTAGCAATACGATAATTTTTAAATATTATTTTTAACTTGTGGACCCGGCATAGAACATGTGCCTACGGGATCTGATTTATGTGTCATTTTTATTAAATATTTTGAAATTTACACTATAAATAATAATTATGTTGTGTAAATGTTTGTCTATGTTATGCCTATATTATTGAAAAATTTCACTAAAATCTGTGCAGTAAAGTGAAAGTGTAAAAAACATCAAATTAAATGTAATGTAATATTAAACATAAATGCAAAAATGCACCTCGTTGAACGTCAAAATCAGTCTACCACCGGTTCCAAGCTAAGCCCACTAAAAAGAACCGGAGAAACAAACTCAGTGGGTGTAATTTTTTTCATCAACCATCATACATAAAAACTTTCGCGTTTATAATGTTATTAAGATGTCTTATTTTATATTTAATGTTTTCAGGACGAATTAGGCGTATATTGCGTTCCATTACCCGACTTCTTAGCTTTAAATTTCCCATCACCTACCCGAGTGCAGCAGAATAGTATCCTCATACACCCAACAACGGACAGCCAAGCGACGAAACACATCTCCATACAGCGAATTGGCCGTGACGCGCGCCCCTTACAACCGAACGAGATTGCCCGTTACCAGCATCTGTTCACTGGCGCGGAGGGTAACAGGAATCCTGACAATTCTCGGATCAGGAATATCGCTCAGCGACTGCCGCGTCTCAGTACGCCGTCTACATCGAATTCAGAGTTTCGTGCGATTCCGTGGCCGGAGAGCCGGATAGATAGGTTAGATCCGGATTATGTGTTGCGTTTTCCGGATACGAGACGGAGTTTGAACGCGTCACAAATGCACTCGGTTAATCCGGACGTGAGTAATCCCCGCCCATCCGACGATCTCGAATATAACTAGATTAAGTTTATTTATAGCTGCTATGGAAATCATACAGACTACATTAAGTAGTTTTTCACAATTATGGGAAAAAACTGCGGTTGGAAACTCCTTGCTTATGTTTTTATAAGTGAATGTCATTGTCAAGTTAATATGCATTATTTTGACAGTGATGTTATCGAGGGCGCATTTGTGATACGTCAAAATTTTTAAATATAATCATTTAATGTTGGAATCGCAGCGTTTACAGTTCAATTGTAAAACAGTACTTGTGCTGTGCTTTAACTGTGCCAAATCGCGCTTTGGTGAATGATTACGCGATGAAGTCGCAGTTGTCCATGAGAGGCGGTGATCTCTTACGATAGAGAAGACCTGCCTGCTCATATAAAAAAATTACCATTCATACCTCAAAATATATTTGTATTATAAAGAATTTTCAATTATTTTCCCAATGTGTTTCCAACTGAAAATTTGTTTAGTTTTATTTTTTCATAAAAAAAATTCTCATGTAATATTATAAATTATGTAATGGTTAGTTAGACTATCAATTACATGGATTTTAGAAATAATATGAACATTTATTTAGGTTGTATTTGTTTAAATTAAGACATAATGTATTTTAAGTTTCTTAAATCGAATTTAATTATACTAATAGGCTTAAAGATACTCCTTAGTTTGTATAAAACGTACGTCTTTGCAGAATCTAATATTTTATAGTACTATTCATAAATTTATGATTAAAAATAATAAAATTGTAACATGTATCAATATAGCATCATTATACTTGCTAACAAGTGAAGTCCTGGTAATTTTGATTTGTGTTAATGACTAATGAAAAAAAAAGTCTAATACTGTTTCGAAAGGCTCTTGAAAGAGGTAAACAAACGGAAGAAAGAAAATTCCAGGGATTGTGATAGTGAAGGGTTAAGAGGAAATGTTACTTTTGTGGATAGGCATTTGTAAAAAAAGTTTAGTAAGTTTCGCCGTTTTCCAGAAATTAAATAAATTTTCAAAATTGATCAGCTTATTATGTAAGTTGTCGCTTGAATTCATTTTATAGCTTGGTTTTTTTAAGTTATTACATATTTTAAGATATTCTATACAATAACCGGTTCGTAGCTTTTGAGGCATTTTTAATTTTTATATATTAATTTTAATTAAATTGTAATAATTTTTTACATCTACCTAAATACATCTTTATATATATTATTATATTTTATTATAGGATTAAGGAATGTAAAACTGTAAATAGATTTTGACAAAAGACACTTAAATGATATTCAATAATGGTGGTTATATATTGGCGCCATTTTAGAATGTTCGGTCATAAACAATCACCTAGTGTTTTGTCTCGTTTTTGCAACAACGAATCCAAGTCGGCGAGAGAGAGACAGAATATTGCAAGTTTTTTATTTCAAAGATGCAACGATAATAAATGAAGAAGTTATTTTCCATGGTTTAGTAATAAATGGAGACTTTGACTAGCTCTTAAAATGTGACTTTTGTACTTTATTAAAAATATCAGAACAATTGTGTAATTTACATTTGAATAAAGTGATATCTACATCATTTTACATGTAAATATATTTTAAGATGTTTATAAAGAATTACTTAAAAGTATCGTCCGTTGTATTACCAATTTTTATATTTGGTTTTGTATATTTGTAGGTTTAATTAGTTTTTATCAAGTTATATAAAACTTGCATCGAAAATCGTTAATTTGATAAAAAATCACGTAATAACGTTAATTTATTCGTTGTAGATGGAAATTAATAGACAAAATTTTTATTACAAAAGAGGTTTATTGAGGAATTTCGATATTTATTTATTTATTTTACAGAGACTTGAATAAAATGCCTAAAATAATAAAGGAATACATGAGAAAGTTACAGAGTTATTTAGAATATAATGCCCTCGTAAAATAAGTTTTTATTTGTTTTATTTTTTTAACCCTTAAGCACCTAGTTTACAAGGTTGTATTGTTACGTTGGGTAACTAGAATATTGTAGTTCAATTTTGTTATATTATGTTAAGTAATGTTGGAATGTAGGTATGTGAATAAAGATTAATTATATTATTGAGCCGTTTATTTCTTTATTCAGCGTAACACGGTAAAAGTAGCGTTTCAAGTACAGCTATCATTTCACGCTCAGTATTCTGTGAGCCCTTTGTAATCACTTCGGACGAGCCGCCCCAATTAGTGCGTAAGGTTATGCTTTAGCATGGCTCGCCCACGGGTGCAGTATTAATTCACTCGCACGGCCATTGTCAAGACCTTCCAGAGACCGAATAAATTGTAAATTAAATTATAATTGTTGAACGGGATTCCAACCAGGAACCTCTCGCTTCATAGTAGCCTTATAAAATATTGCGAAGCAAATCTCTCTAAATTTCTAAACTCTAAATCCAAACAGAAAGTTGTTTGTGAAGTTCGCAGTAAATTATTCAATAGATTTCTTTGTAATTTTGATGTTCA
>DWCF01001960.1:0-26595 GCA_018230265.1 Delias oraia | reverse complement strand
GGAAGGGCTTGACAGTGGCCGGGCGAGTGTCTTAATACTGTCGCACCCGTGGGAGAGCCATGCTGAAGCATATGTTGGCGCACTAATTGGGCCGGCTCGTGCGTGGTGATACCAAGGTCTCACAGAATACTTAGTGTAAAACGGTACTTGTATTATGTTTCGCAGAGTGCATGAGGATATCGGAGGCCCTTACAGGCCGATAACACAACCAAAGCGTAGTTGTGCGATTGGCTATCGCTATAGTCTCATACAATTTAAAAGTCCGGCTTGCCACATATACCGCTTTAAAATAAAAATTACTTTAAGATAAACAAAAGTTTCCCATCACTAAGTATACATAAAATAAATAATGAAAAAAATCAGTTTGTATTATACAAAACTTTAATTATTCAATTTAAAATATCTTTAACAAACCTAAATACACAGCCGTATGTATATAAGTAGGTACATAACATTCATATAGAATTTACATTAACTACAATATAATAACGGAAGATAGACTAAGAAACTTTTTAAGTATTACTGTACCTACAATGATAATTAAATACAATTTGATTTGAGTACTAAAAGAAACATTATAAAAAGTAAATTAAAGTATCTAAATTCATTACGAAGTAAAACCAAACTCAGTTCATATTCCTATATTTGCACGAATTTAAACCAACAAAAAGTTGTCCAGTCGAAAGTGGAGCATATTTTTGCGTAATCAAAGCCTCAACGGAACCTAGATCTTAATCTAAATTCAATTTAGGCAACTCGAGAGTTATGACTAACAGTAATTAAAACTTCAGCAAGTTTTTCTATGCGCAAGTGTTCTCTTATAGGATAGGAGACCCACCTGCTCCCATTGAATAAATACTGAAAACTTTAAGAAATTGTCTCGTAAAACGAAATTTAAAAAAAATATTACATTTTGCAGTCTTTATCCCTTTGGGTATTATCTCCTACAAAAACCAAGAATTCTTAATTCAAATACCACATACAAATTATGTTATTATAGCGTGGAAATTAAAATTAATAAGCAATTTCAACACGTCGTTAAAATTCCCAATCGTTGCGGCTTTTTTTTAAACTCACCATACACGTAAAATTTAATAACATAAATAAATTAGCCTAATGACTCATGTATTAACGATCTAGATTCTAGACAGTGCTATGTTTAGAAATCTAGACTATATTTAAAGGATATTGCTTGTAAATTAGACTTCATATATCATATTTAAAATATTTTAAGATTTCAAACTTGCACTGGATTTCTGTACCAAATAAGACAGGAAATGCTAATCTATGCTTTTGAATGATGTAGTGTATAACTTAATTTGAAATTCGTCTATGTATGAAATGCCATGTTGTTATTAATTAGTACATAATAAACAAGTAATTAAACCGGCTCTTTTGAAGTGATACCACGGGCTCACAGAATACCTAGAAAGCTATCTATAAAATCAAAGCGCATATTAAGGCGCGGTTGTCCATGAGAGGCGATGATCACTTACCATACGGGAGACCCACCTACTCAAATGATAACGAACATTTTCCATTTAATTATTTCACATTAATTTAATTTATAGTTTTAGTAAATAAATAAGTCAGATATTTCTATGTAAACAAGTATTATTAATTATTTTTAAAATATGACCGCCATAATGTCTAGAGGAAACATGAAAAAGTATAAATCTGAATTACACACTAATAGCTAATAATCTATGGAATTTTCGCTACAAAATTATGGTCTGGCACAGAATTTTATTGCAATAACCTACCATGTTATGCCGTAATTATACAATATAAAAAATGAAGTATTCAACGCCGTTTAAAATTATGGCAGTTTTGTAATTATAGAATTGAGATGTTTTACAATTTGCAATTTAAGGTATTTAGATTTCTTTAGCTTTTTATTAAAATTGTAAATATTTAAAAAATCTTCAAATTCATATAAGTAACACAAAATTGGATACTTATATTATAGTTCAAGAAAGACTCATTTTCATGATATTTGGAAAGGAGGTAACTGACGTCCTAGGTTAACATATAATCTTTTTATCCAACTACAAAAATGCAGTTTTTAGTGCATCCCTTAAAATAAAGAAAGCTTTTTATTAATTTTTAATTGGTTTAGAATAAACTTGTTAAAGTTCCTAAACCTAGTCAAAGCAAGCTCTGGCTATTGGTCAATGAGCAATAATTATAGTCGGTGCGTATGTCGTGAGCATACATATGAAAATATTGCTCTCTGAGACACATTGCGACATATATGAGAAATAGCTAATATATATTTCGCAACGTAAATGAAAGACTTGCACGTGCACTATTTACTATGAACCCAAAAGTAATTAAGATAGTAATAATGATAAAAGAGGCTACTTTATTTAAAAACCATTAAACACAAATGTTATATTTAGTGAATTTATTTATAACTTTATTTACTTAAATTATATAAACACGCCTTCACTATAATTATAATTGACGTTCGTACAATCAGTGTGTTGATCAATAGTTACTGGTAGTTTAGATAGAAATTAAAAAAAAATATTAGCCAATGTATTAAAATAATTATAAACATTTATACAAAATACACTGACTAAGATAATCTTAATATATTTGACCGCGTTGAAAAAAATAAAGCCTTCTCTATTCGGTTGGTGGCCTGAATAGTTGCCTTTGGTTCTTTTCAGAAAATTATTCATAGTTTAAAAATTTAAATTTCTGAGTTCAAGCAATGCAGTCTAAGTCAGTCAGTTTTAAATTGTCTATTTTAATTTAATGTTATGTTTTAGTGGTCCAGACTTTTTGTTTTATTATATTTTAGTCTTACAGACACAAACAAAAATATTTAGACTGCAAACCGGCGCGCGGTCACTTGTGGTGGCCCGTGTTAAACTTACCTTTAGTTTAATAAGTCAGATATGGTAAGGTAGCTAAATTAAGGTAAGACAGCGCGTCGGTCAAAACAAAAAGATAAAAAAATATATATATAGAGATTTTATGTGTATTCTAATTTTATATTTATATTGTATTGTTAAGTTTTAAATAAATAATAAAATCATTGCAATCTAAGACACTATTCAAGTATGGGAAAAGCTTTGTCTTGCACCAAGCAATGCACACATGCGACCGTTATAGAGAATTCTGATGTAGAAGATAATCGCGTATAGAGAACCCGTTTTACATTTAACGGGAATGTTAACTGGGAAGTTAAAATCAGATCCTTTAAGCATAGACTTAACTAAAAATGTTATATTATATACGCTATATGTGTATAAATAAATTTAAATTTTCACTATTTATGAACCAAGTGGCATGTTTTTTGTGTTGCTTAGTTTTTGTTTTTGGTTCAATTGTAGGTTCTTGGTTTTTTTGGATCTATCTTCCTTTGAACTCTGATTATTATATTTTCTATTGTTATACATTTGCAAAATTGTGCGTGTTCAATTATCTTATAATATAAGCTAAGTAAAGTTATGATAAAATTGATATTAAAATTATTTAAAATATATTTTGTAGGAGAATGAACATTATTGTCGTTTCTTTATTTACGGGTTTGTATTAATTGTATGTAACAAATTTACTTCCTTTACAGAGCACAATTATATTGAAAGAAGGTTACGTACCTTCTTTGAATTATTTCTTTTAATTGGTACGAAGATTTCGAATTTCTAAGATCTATCTCTATTCTACTTATATTATAAACAAGTTTGTAAGTATGGAAGAATGGATGTCACTTTTCCACCCAAAAACTACTGAACAAACTTTATAATAATATAGTATACACATAAGCATAACTCATTTATAATAATATTATGTAAATTTAACGAAATAAAACAAATAGGGAGCATTCGTTTTAAATTTAACACAAGCTTAATCAACATAAATTCACACGGCCATGTTTCAAAAAAAGTGTAGCAAATCCACATTTGAAATGTATAAAACATTTTCCAGAGCCTCGACGCGAGCTCGACGGCAATTTTCATTCATGGCATTACATAAGCTCTTGCGAAACTGAGCTTGATGTAAAAAGCTGCATTTGACTCATGAATTATGGAATATTCAGCAAACACTTTTCTTTTCTAGCATTTCATATAGCCAGTTGTGTAATCAAAATATGAGTGTATTTATTTTTAAAAATCAAATATATAAATCTTATCTTAAATAAATATATTGCTTGGATCTAAGATATACACTCATACGTGTTTTTTTATAATATAGCGGACAACGGAGCAGATGGGTCTCTTATATGGTAATAGAACCCCGCCACCCAAAGACAACCGCGCCATAGTCCGCATGTTGATTGTGTTGTTGGCTTTTTACTATTTAATATTCAAACAATAATGAGAAAAATCGTTTTAATAATTTAGAATTTAATTTCCATTCGGATTTAAAAATAAAAAAAGACTTTAAAAATTGATTTTTAACTTCGTGTATGAGACAGATTTTTGAATGTTATTTTATTATAAAGTATTATTACCACCATAAGCCTGTCTGATGTGTTACCTACTTCTAAGTAATCAAGGTAAAGTTTTTTGCTGCGTTCCCCCTTCGCTTCTGTACGATCGATTTCGCAATAAGTTGTACAAGTCTCATCGACTGGTCATCTGAATTAGTCCAGCTTTAATGCACTTACAGAAAGAACTGATAAGTACTACATATAAATTTATATATATATTTTTTATTATATAGCGGACAACGGAGCAAGTGACTCTCCTGTAAGGTAAGAGAACACCGCCAAAGTCTGCGCATGGTTGTGTTTCCAGCTTTTTACGCCGGTTAAGCGGTATTTTAATAGCCTCCGATATCCTCACTCACTCTGCGAAACACATTACAAGAACCTTTTCACATTGATTATTATGTGAGCCCATGATATTACTTCGGACGAGATATTGCTTCAGCATAGCTCTCCCATGGGTGAAAATTTCATGACAGCCATTTTGTTGACAACTATGTTATATTTTATTTATTTTTTTACTTCAGTTCATTTCAATGTAAGAAATGCTTATACGAAATTCAAATGAAATCTCAATTAGTATGCACATTGATTTAAACCACTGTACCTCGTATATGGAATGAGCTACGCCCTTGTGGAAATAGCTATTACAGTCTATGTATAACGTATAATACATATGTACGAAATACTTAATCATATATAAGGTGCGTTGGGCCGATGTTGAGCACACAGCATTCTTGCACCGATACAACCATGCGTGCCTTCGTAAGTGAATTTTATTAACTTAGTCTTTCTCTTCACGAGAAACACAATTTTTTTTTATTCTATAGCGGACAACGGAGTAGGTGGGTCTCTTATATGGTAAGAAACATCGCCGCCCATGAATGGCACCACAGTCCACGCATTGGTTGCGTTGCCGGCTTTTTACGCCGCTTAAGCGGCACCTTTTTAAGGGCCTCCGATATCCTCACTCACTCTGCGAAACACAGTACTGAGTATTCTGTGAGCCCGTGAGCCAGATTTATTGTTTAGCGGGCAATTGAGCTGGTGGATCTCACAGGTAAGTAGGTGTATTTATCACGGGATCGAACCTAGATTCTCCATTTTACGTACGTAGATGCGTCAACAAAGTAAGTGTTTTACTATGATAATGTTTTTATATATGACACATTCATTGTAAATATGTATCTGTTTATCAAAAATCAAATTATTTTATAATATTGCATTGTTGGTACATAGGTAAATCTTAAAGCTTAAATCAGTAACAATGTAATAAAATAATAATCCGGCAACACAACGTGGCCCAGCACGAGCTGGGCCACGGATGGAGGACCGTTTATCCTGGATGAGCATCCATTGTTTACTTCCGTTTTTTAAAAAAGTTTCACTAAGATTTGGTCAAATTTATACGCGGTTGGATTTCGCGTGACACAATAATCACTTCTGATAGTGGTAAGCTGTACTGTAATCTCATTGTGGTCCTTGACATACATTCCTTATTAACTATGCCAGAGAAATATATGAGAAGGGAAATAATTTTACACTATAGGTAACTTTGTTATTGTGTAGCGGGCAACGGTAGGGAAGTCTCTATCGCCCATGGACACCCGCGAATCAATCCGCTCTGTAGGGCTGGTTTTTTAAATTGCTTAAGCGGTATAATTTTACGGGCGACTATCTCCACTCAGCAAAACACGTACTGTTTCACGCTGGTATTCTGTAAGCCCGTGGTATTACTTCGGATTATCTCTCCCACGGGTAAGACACTGTTAAAACTCACCCGCCCACTGTCAAGCCCTTTTAAAGACGGAAAAATTATAATTTTTTATTTGCACGGAGATCGAATTCGATACCTGTCGTAGTAGATTTATAAGACCACGAGCTTTTAGAATTATTGTTATTTTATATTAGTATTAAAAATATATATTTTTTACTAAAATTTGAACATAGGACAAGTAGCACAAGGACACTACATCATTGCTTAAAAAACATTGGAAATATAACATTATTAGTTGGTTCTATTACAATAATTTTATATTTACATTTATTATTAATTTTATATTTATTTAAATACCTATTTATATTTACCTAAAATATTAATTTTTTTTCTAGATTTTCTTCGCTCTCGTTGCAGTGGCTGCAGCTAAGCCTGCGCCTGGACTACTGGGTGGCTATGAAGGACTTGGTGCTTCTGTAAGTCGGCGTAACAAAATAATATTTAAAAAAGTCATTCAAACATTTGTTGGTACAGTTGGTACTTTTAATAATTTCTACTATTTCATTGTTATATTTTTATACGTAAGTTTAAATAAATATACTTAATTATATTTAATATTAATAATCAAACATAAATGATGGATTTAAATTGTAATATATGATCGAATCAATAATCGTCATATTTAAGATTATAATTTAGATATAAATTAGTTTTTTAAAAGTGTCTCAATGTTGGCCAGTGTGTTTTACAGCTTAACACGAGTGGAGGGCGAATTGACCTTAGCATTACAATGCAAGTGTCGGTTGTACGATAATCGATCATCGAATTTGTATATACGCAATCTAATTTAATCAGATTTTCTGCATACAAAAATCTTCAGTATAAATGTGCACGCAAATAATAAAAAAATACCAAAATATGTACGGGTTCAAGAATCTACGTTATAGAAGGATTCGTTAACCTTTCCAAATAAAGGCTCTGTTTGGTGACAATTTAACCTAACCTTCAGATATTTGCTTAGTTCAAGGGGTCATTATGCCTATAGAAGCACAATGGCGTTATAAAAATGTCAATAAATCAAGTAATCTGGCCAATTTTAATATAGTACCAGTACAGGTAGATATGTTAAAATTTCATTAAAATATCAATTTTTTACAGCTGAGTATTGCTCATGAGCCGGCCATTTCATACGCCCAGCCCGCGCTATCAATTGCGCACGCGCCTTTAATCCAGGCGGCGCCCATCGTCCACGCAGCACCTATTGCAGTCGCCCATGCTCCAGCCGCCACCAGCTACTCATCCTTCCAGAGGGTAACTTTTTACTAGTATCGCAGACAAAGGAGCAGATGAAGAGAACACCGCCGCACATGGACGCCGCGCCACAGTCCGCGCATTGGTTGTGTTGCCGACTTTATACGCCGCTTAAACGCAGCGAAACAGTAAAAGTACCATTTCAATTACAACTAAACTTTTAAGTGCCTCCGATTTCGTCACTTTGCGAAACACAGTACAAGTACCATTTAAAACTGAGTATACTATGAACCCGTAGTATCACTTGGGACGAGCCGGAACAATTAGTGCGTCCGAATTTGCTTCAGCATGGCTCTCCCACGGCTGTGACAGTATTAAGACACTCGCCTGGCCACTGTCAAGCCCTTCCAGAGACCGAATAAATTATAAATCTAATTATAATTTATATTTGTTCGCACCGGGATTCGAACCTCTCGCTTCATGGTAGACCTGTTAAACCACTTAACTAAGAGGCTCTCAAAATTTAAATTACTGCGAAGTAGGTGGTATTTTATAATAATAAATCTTCATTTCAGACACAATGATTCATATAAGTAAATTTAAACATAATAAAAATTTAAAAACTAGATTAAAAAAAAACTATAGTTGTGCTATGAGGACCATTCATTATGTAATATGTCTGTATGTTTGTAGGTGATCCACCCATCAACCCACGTGGTGCAAGCTGCCCCCGTAGTCCACGCTGCACCAGTAGCTGTGGCCCAGCCGCTGATCCATGCCGCCCCAGCACTTGCCCCAGCCGTCATCTCGCATGCGCCATTGGCCACTTACGCGTCGTCCTATGGCCATGGTTGGGGTCATGGTTGGTAAAGCGTTAGATATAATTTTAAATAATTTTTATAAATGCGTTGAGATCATGCCCGTTCGGCGGGTGAATAAATATTTAAATTCAATTATTTTTTTGTTTTATTTCCTTATATCGCAAAAATATACTGTCATCTGAATATCAACATCACTTTACGGAATCCGTTAATCTAAAGAGGTATTTCCAAACCAATAAGACTTGGAATTTTCAAAGAATGTATGTAAAAAATCTATTACTAAAAGGCCGGTAACGCACCCACGATCCGGCTTAGGGTGTCCGCGGGTGGTGGACCGCTCATCCTAGTTCAGCTACCTCATTGGTTGCTTGCCTGTTTTTATAAAAAAAACGATCATTTCTTGTAAAAGCTACCCGTTCAATTGTCATTACCAGAGACAGCTGTCAATGTTCTAACCTCTCGTCTGCAGAGATCAAAAAGCGCTTACGCCTTAATTGATGTACTGATTGACATATTCTGTTGTTGGATCGATATCTCAGCACATCACTACTCATCGCGTGCTCTGCTTTACCCTACTGTCCTTTGACCTGGGTCTAAAATGACACCATCATTCTGTATGTATCACGGATTGTCAAAATTATTAGATACACATGCAACATTATTCTAGTCACACATATTACATCACAGTCATGAATGCAATTAAAAAAGTTTTAAAATAATGTTTTTTTATAAATGAATATATATTATGAATGTCCTATGCTATTGCATTTATTTTGTAAATACCACTGGCTCGTAGAATACCAATATGAAATTGTACTTGTATGTATGTTACGCCGAATGAATGCGGTTACCGTAGGCCTATTAAATTATGCCGCTTTAGCGGTATAAAATGCCAGCGTCAGAAAAGACACGCGAACTGTGGGGATCTTTTTCCATCAACCCTACTATGCTGTCTATATAATAAAAAAACCCGAATCAAGCGATAAATTGAAAATTATTTTTATTTTCATAAATAAATAATTTGTTATTTTAATACCTCCCAATTTTGTAGTCAGATAAAAATCTTATGTTAATCCAGGATGTCGGCTACCGTCATGTACAGACTTTGTTTTCAACTTTGTTATAAATAAAAATTTTGTAATCATGTTAGATACCTACTTCTTAACCGATCATAAAAACAAAAAGGCGGTTCTTAAATCAAATCAAAGATCTCAATTTAAATTACTATATAATTGAGCCACTAATGAACGTCTTAAAAAAGTTGAAGAACACACCGAGATCGGTGAAAAACATAAAAAGATACAATCGTGATTATCAAATCGTATTTTTTCTATTGTTCAATTTAAAAATCGTATTTAACCGTTAAGGACTGTCCATGAGCAGAGAACAACTTATCCTCATTGAGTGTCTTCTGCCTTTCTATCTTCATAAAAAAACATAAAATAAACAAATCATCTGTACTAAAGCCATGGCCACATTCGTCATCGCGAATGAAAATACCGTAACCACAACAAGCTTTCAGTTCCGAAAATAACACCAAACGGAAAACGTTAGTCCAACGTCTCTGATAAACTTCTAGGCCGATCCGTATTAAACTTAGAAGAATAGCAAAAATATTAAATTTTATAATAGCGTCATATCAAAACATATTTAAAATATTGTATAAAATATATTTCAAAACCTGATATACAAAATATGTGTCAAGTACAGCTGAGATCTACAGTGCATCCTATAAAGTAAATAATTGTTAGAAAATAAAATGAGTGCATGGCCAAATGATGACGATGGTATGGGGCCATCAGTAACTCGTAAGTACCTACTTATATTAAAAATATTATACATAGAAGTTATAATTATTAAATAGATATAGAAAATTCTCTTGACATATCATTCTTCTCCATGCTAGAGCCATACTGAAGCATAAGCTAACGCAGTTAGGCAGGCTCTATACCAAATAAAAAATTAACAAGAAAAGAGAATTCTTTAGACTGTTTCTTTTCTGTGGAAAAGCCATGCTGAGGATAATTGAGCTAACTCATCCAGAACGATACCACGAGCTTATAGAATACCAGCTTGAAACTTGTATGTCCTTGGATTCGCTGAGTAAGTGAGGAAATCGAAGGCCCGTGAAATTATACTACTTAAGTAAAAAGCCTTCAACACAAACAAATCCTACAATACGACGCCGTTGTCAATGGACGACGCTGGCTTCTTGCCAGAAAGCAGCCTGCCTGAAAATCCACTATATAATAAAACACATCCTTAAAATTATAGTTATTTTCTTTTTAAGCGTAAAATCAATAAATAATATTTTTTTAAAAAATTATGAATAATAAGCATTGTTTTGGTCCTTAGGCCAAGCGAGTGCTAAAATCCCGACACCGACTTTGAAAAATGGAAGTGACTTACGCGAATCAGGTTATTTAATAGCAGTTGGCTCCAGGACTGCCAGGTACACTAACAACTTAGCAATTTGCCTCCCGATTCAAATCATGAAAATAACCGCGCCACGGTCCGCGCATTGGTTTTGTTTGAATTTTTACGCCACTTAAGCGTCATTTTTTAGGACCTCCGATATCGTCACTCACTCCGCGAAGCACAGTAGAAGCACCGTTTCATCTACTACTAGAATTACACGCCGAGTATTCTGTGAGCTCGTGTGTCATTTCGTACAAGCCCATCCAATTGGTGCATCCGTATAAAATGTTAGCTACGTAGAATAGTAATTTTAAGAGCCTTGTACCTAAGTAGTCTTATAACCCACGCGAGAGGTTTCGGATTCGATCCTCGTTTCGCATAAAAGTATATAATTTACTCGGAATTTGGAAGGGCGAGCCGAGCGGCCGAGTAAGTCTTTACCATTTGAGATCTTTACCATGGGAGAGCCATGCCGACGCAGTAATTGAGTTGTTTCACCCGAAGCGATATCACGGGATCGAAATCGGGAGAGAATACCAGCATGAAATTACTTTTACTGTCTTTCGCTGAGGATATCGGAGGCCCGTGAAATTATACCGCTCAAGCGGCGTAAATCCAGCAACATAAACGAAGCGCGGATTGTGGCTCGGTAGTCCATGGGCCATCTCTTACCATAAAGGAGACCGCTTGCTTCGATGCCTGCTATACAATAAAAAAATCAAATTTCCCAGTCCAGTTGCCAGCCATTTTGTATTATGTAGAGATAACCTCTTATTTCAGATTCAGAAGAAAGCATAAAAACAAAATGCTACTTGCAATGATGTTTATAGCAATGCTACTTTTACTATGTCTCTTTATAGCAATGACAGTTTTGTGTAAGTACTTATTTATCTCAAATGAGCTAATAAATAATAATAAAAGCCTTTATTCAGACACAGCCTACAGTTTGGCTTCAGTTAGAATACTGATATATAAATACTTTTTCTATTTTTTAATGATTATTGCAAGTTACGACATAAGTCGTCGTCATTCAATGAACGCGCTAGTAATTCGTTGAAATAGCGGATCCAACCATATCACTGCGTCATATTTATATACAGAACATTTAAAGAAATGGTATAGTATCTAGTACCCATATATAGTACCCCTAAATTAAAACTTTATAATTTTTGCGTATTCAAATTTTTTTTAAATTTAATTACACATAAATAACACTTATAAATACTCCTTGAATATCGTTTAATTTTAATTATATTATAGTATTTGCTAAGAGTCATTCTTTGTATATAATTTTCCATAGACGTAAAACAAAAGCGGCATAGGCCAATGACAGTTTGTGAAAGTAAGGAATGTCTGCGGTCTGCAGCAAACTTGGCGTTGTCTATGGACAGAAGTGTCGACCCGTGCCACGACTTTTATCAGGTAATTATAAAAAAAGAGATGGTAAAACATTCACAGGGGTAAAGTATAAGTGTTTTTAAACCTTCATTTTAGTATTTTCAAGAGTGTAATAGAAAATGAAACTTCTAATGTCGGTTTGTTGTTCTATCGCATTTATCACAAAGAATATTTTGAACACTTTGTTTTGTTTTAAATAATATTTATTAATCTAATATAATAATTATTAAATAATAGTGTACATTATTAGATCCTATGTTTTTATAAACATGACTTTTGTTTATTAGGAAGAAACCTTTTTAAAACTATTAATATTAATATAATAAATATTAATATAATATACATTTTAAATATTTTATTAAACACTATGGTGTACACTGTCAAATTAGCACTATTCACACATTAGTTTTGAGGACTTATTTGGATTAATACCTGCAACTGAATTCCATCAAAACTTTCCTCCAAGTTTTTTCCGTTTCTAAATGTTTTTAAGGCATATTTCCAAACCAATATGACTTGGGATCTTCAAAAAATAGCGCATCTATCTCTAAAAGGCCGGAATCGTGATCCAGTAAGAACCGACACTGAGGCTTTCTATAGCCAGAGATCCAATTATCCTAGATAATTCCTCTGCTCCCTTGCTTCTCAATCTTAATGAAATGTAATGAAATATAAATAATACTATTACGGCGGGTAGACACTAGCCACTGGGTCGTTTTTGATTTTTATTATTTAAACGCGTAATTAAAAATCCCTAGCAAGTAACGTCCCTTAATAACAACAAACTATAAATTACTTTTATATAATTTCCTATACAATTAGTACGTCTGTGGCAACTGGGCAGAAGAGCATCCTCGCCCTGACGCCTACAACTCCTACGACTGGTTCCGAGATAAGCAAACCAAGGTGTACACAGTAGTGCGAGACTTCCTCAATAGGAATACCAGCCACCATCCAAAACCCGTGCAGCAAGCGAAAGATGTCTACGCATCTTGTATGGACACGGGTATTTATCAAACTTTTAAAATAAAAGAACCAGTAGGAAAGTAACATCCTACTAAATAGTATAAACAAGTTTGTAAGTATGCGTGTTTTTTACTTTGTCACGCAAAAACTAATGGACGGATTTTAATGAAACGTTGCAATAATATAGATCATAACTTAGAATAACAAATAGGTAATGATTTAAATACATATATATATATATATATATATATGTAAGTGCTCACTCACCCTACAGAACCTTCATTTAATGAGTGACAATTGTCAATTTTGACAGAAACACGCGAACGTACATATTTTATAATGGCTACACAGCCTCAATTATAATATAAGAAAATTTCGACACAATGAGAACTACGTAAATATACTATGTTATTTAATTTTAAATAAAAAAAAATATTGTATTTAATATTTAATTTTTAACATCTCCCAGATAGAATAGAGAAACGTGGCCTACAACCTGTGATTAAGATTCTGGAACAACTGGGATTACCGGCTTATCCCACCTTTTTGAATATAACAGAAGTGGATTATACAAATTTTACATTTGACTGGGTTGAAAGTGTTATCCAAGTAAAGATACAACTGGGCATGGATGTGCTTATAGGATTCGATATAGTCACAGATCCGAAGAATTCATCGATCTATAGACTTATAATGGGTTCACCTGAAACGACAAATCCGTTTCCCAGGTAAAATAATCAAATATTGCAGGAAAATAATGAAATTTATGTTATTTATTACAAAAGGGCAGGCGGTTCTCTTTTATGGTAAGAAATTATTGTCGCCCCTGAACATTTGAGCCACTAACCACAGTTTTGTTGCGTTGGCAGTTTTTGCCTAAGCATCTGTCTCTAAAAGGTCGGCAACGCATCCGAAACCAATTAAGGACTAACGGGGTCCATTGGTGGAGGACTGCTTATCCTAATTTGGACTGCAAATTTTCCTCCTATGTTCATAAAAAAAAATTGTATCGCTCAGCGACATACAATGACACTTAGGACGTTTCTATGGTATGGTTACTTATGAATCATGAATGAATTGACTATAGAAATATTTTAATTCTTTTATAAATTGATAATATTTTTGTAGGTTATTTTATATACAAAGAGGTAAAGTTTTTATGCTCCTCTCCTGAGCATAAACACTATATTTGTAGGCTTTATGATTGCAATTTTAAAAATAAAAAAATTTCAGCCTATTAAATATATATAAACAAAGATTTAAATGGAAGAAAACTACAAATTTACAATCGACATTGATCAGAACAGCTCACGCAAACAAAATTGACGAAGATAAAGAGGATGAGATTTATAAAAAATTTTACGCACATCTTTTGAAACTATTTGCACTCGAAAGCGATTTGAAGATGACAAATTTGAGTGATGTTGAATTAGATCATGCTGTGGTAACGACAGCAAACGAATTCTATACTATAAGCGAAGATATGTATGAGGTAATAAAAATGTTGTCCTTACGAATTCTCCTGAATCAGTAAGACTAGCTTAGAAAAGTTATTAGGTACATAATAGACGATAGGGCAGGCTTGTCTCTTTTTTTATAGTATAGCGGATAACCACGCAGGTGGGTCTCCTATATGGTAAGAGAACACCGCCGCCCATGGACAACCGCACCATAGTCCGCGCATCGGTTGTGTTGCCGGCATTTTACCACACTTAAGCGTTATTTTCAAGGGCCTCCAGTATCCTCATTCAGCGAAACACAGTAGAGACACTATTTCAAGTACAACTACTATTTTACGCTGAGCATTCTGTGAGCCCGTGGAATCACTTTGGACGAGCCGGAACGATTAGCGCGTCCGTATATGCTTCAGCATGGCTCTCCCACGGGTTTATAAGTATTTTTAAATTATGATTCTTCTGACTTAATTAGTTTAATATAATAACTTCACATCCATATAATATTTTAGAGGAAATAAAGACCATTTTTAATTTGAGTTGAATTATTTTAATTATTTTCATTAGAGGCTCTATAAAGAAAAGATATACTCGTATGTATATATCATCATCATCATTTCAGCCGTAAGACATCCATTGGTGGACATAGGCCTCCCTCCTGTATATCTTATATACCTTTTGAATTGTAGACATCAAAAATCATGCTATTTTACATAAATTTTCAGCTCGAAGCAGATAACAGTACTGATATAGATGATCTATTCCTCAATATACCTGAATACAACGTTGATAAGGTCCAAAAATATACGGACGCCATAGTAGATGTTAACAACGGAACAGCAGAACCTATTTGGAGGAGATACTTGGAAGGCTTATTTAAAATTAGCGACGTAAATCTAGATTTTGAAATGGATAAAATATTAATCAGCGATCCTGATTTGAAATATCTGTCGTTAATGGCTGCATACCTTTCCCATATGCCACCTGTTTTAATTGAGCTGTATGTCTGGTTGAAGGTAATAACCACTTGGAAAGATTTGAATCTCTTTTTTATAGCGGACAACTGTGTCCTTTTGATGGTAAGAGATCACCAATGCCCATAGACAACCTCACCACAATCTGCGCTTTGATTATGTTAATGGCTTTTTATATCGATTTATCCTTATAACTTGATGGGTCTCTGTTATCCTCACTCACTCATCAAAAACGTGGCAGAGCCATGCTAAAGCATATGCTATCGTACCATTTCAGCCGGCTCTTCCGAAATGATAACACTGGCTCACAGAATACTCAGCTCATAATATAATAACTAATATATTTCCAACATTTTCTTTTTGCTTCATTTTTAGTTTAATGGTAAGATTTAGATAAATAAAAATAAATAAAAACTAGCCTTAAATTAAATAAAGCCTTAATAAATACCCGTACTTTCAATTTCCACAGGTTGTAGAAGTAATGGCAGTTCACACGACCTCAGAGCTTCGAGCTCTCTACGACCGAGCTTCGGAGGAGCTTCAGACGGGACGTGTGACATCATCGCGCAGTCTCCAATGCGCAAACGCAGTCAACGACATGCTAGGCATGGCTTTGTCTTATGCGATTGCTGATCAAAACTTTTTTAACGTCACCAAACCTAAGGTATTCAAAATATATTTTTTTTATACAGCAGATGACGGGAAAGGTGGGTCCTCTCAGAGTAAAGATCACCGCCCATGGACAAATACTGCGCAAACTGCGAATTGTTTATAGTTCCCGTTGCTCCACTTAAGCTAAACGTCACTCACTCAGTGAAACTCAGTACTAGTTCTATAAATCTACTTTGCTTCAATTAATGCATCAGCGTGGCTCTCACGTGAAGACTGTTATGACACTCGCCCAGCCACTGTCAACACCAAATACAATTTTTTAAATTATAAATTCTATTCAAACCGGGAATCGATTTTGGAAGTCATGTTATAAGTGTGACAACGTGTCAGTTTTAATAAATTGTACGTCAAAATAAGTTAGCTTTATAATAAAATTTAATGAAAAATTGTAAAGTTATTCTATCTTTTCCTACGTTATTTACCACATAAAACCCATAATTATCGTCAGATATAAACATTTATGATTATATCATTACTATCTAGATAAATAAAATATACTTTTCCCTTAAAAATCGCCAATGCACCCGCAGCAAACTGTGTCTAAGACTGCCCATGGACACCGAATCGCTTGTACATGATTCTTTAGCCATTTTAGAAATATTTCAGATTGAAACAATGTTAGACGAATTAAAGAATGCCTTAGCGCATCTAATCGGCCAAACTAAGTGGATGGATGATGACACAAAACTAGCGACATACAAGAAGATAATAGAAATGAAAACTCTAGTGGGATTCCCGGATTGGCTTCTGGAAGATGGCCGTCTAGAAGAGTACTATAAAGGAATAGAAGTGCATAAATCAAAATATTTGGAAAATTTAATAAATATCATACAAGCGAAAGTGAAATATGCTTTGAATAAATTTCGTATTGGCCATAACTACACTTGGGCGACAGATCCTACTGAAGTCAATGCGTATCACACATTTCAAGAAAACACTATAAGTGAGATTCTTAATTTTATTGATTTTAAAATGTATTTTTTCGGACAATGGAGCAGGCACGTCTTCTCTATGGTAAGAGTTCACCGTCGCCCATGGACAACCCACGCCATAGTCCGCGCATTGATTGTTTGCCGCTTAAGCAAGGGCATTTTAAAAACCTCCGATATCCTCACTCACTCCGCGAAACATAGTAGAAAAAAAACTTAAATAAATTTTAAAGTAATCCTTTAGAAATAGAATGCCTGTATCCAATTAGTTTCAGTGATTTTTACATTATGTTTAATTAAAAGACATTTTAAAATTGCATGATTTACATTATTTGACTTTTGAAATAAAAAGATATTCATTTGATTATCTAAAGCGATTGCTTAGGAGGAGTTTTTATATATTTTGTAAATGTGGACGCAGCTGTGCCTTTGGTTATGCTGCAACATCCGTTCTTCGATTTAGGATTGGAGTATGTATTTTATTTGATATTATAACCTGTAATTAAAACGTTTTAAATAAATCTCTTTGTTCTTTAGTCTTACTGGTTGTCGTATAAAGAAGCTATACTTTCTCTTGGGCCGATTCTCTTCTCTGGATAATCTATTTTTAATAACGATATACGAAAGACCAGTTGGGACTGATAATAGTTCAGTAAAATTAAATTATAATAAATTAATATTAAACTTTAAGGAAAAGCAGCAAATTTCTATTGAAAATTTACCCAAATGACTTTTAAATCCTTACTCTAAAATACTATAAGAATTTTATATTGTTTTTATATATTTTTAAATGATATTTGATTTATTTTCAGTTCTTTGAATTACGGCTCCTTAGGTGCTGTCCTTGGACATGAAATAACCCATGGATTTGACAATTTCGGTAACAGTCTTTTGATTTTAATTATTTATTGATTTTTGTATGATATTTCAAACACAAAGTGTAATTACGTTTCTGAAAAAACAACATTAAATGGCTATTTTTAGGTTTCAAGTAATTTCTATATAAATTGTAAATTATTTCATACGCAGAATAATATTCAAAATAACATAATCTGCTGAC
Organism: Delias oraia; assembly: GCA_018230265.1. NCBI lineage: Eukaryota > Metazoa > Arthropoda > Insecta > Lepidoptera > Pieridae > Delias > Delias oraia. The sequence continues at coordinate 8,494 of DWCF01001960.1, read as the reverse complement.
ATTAGATGACACCTTATTGCAAGAGAGCTGACAGTGACAGGTGTCAGTGGTAACACAGATAGTTAAAACTGAAAGAAAACTACTACATACACTGGCATTATATTGGTCTTTCCTTCAGATATATTATTTTTTATATTTTTATCATTTTTGTGAGACAATAAGAGAAAATTTTTAAAAGTTCTTAATATTTATTTAATTTTTATTATTATATCGAATTTAATATTGGTTAATTTATCAATTTAAGAAGTCTAGATATTTTATTTAAATTAATTATAATAGGTACAGATAACTGAAGCAATTTTTTTTCTATAGGCCGTCAATTTGATAGAAATGGCAATCTCTTACCATGGTGGTCGAATGATACAATCAAGTCATACGTAAACATGACACAGTGTTTCGTAGATCAGTACTCATCATTCTACATCCCTCAACTAGGGAAACATGTGAGTTACCAAACAATTTACTAAAATGTATATTGAAGAGCCAAGCTGAAGAATCCGGTTCGGTCTGTGTGAAGTGATGCTTAACCTAACTTTTACTGTTTCGCTGAGGGTGTGAGAATACTGGAGGCTCTTATGTTATAAAACATTTAATTATCCAATATTGCAATTGAATTAGTATGTTTTTATGTATATTTTTATATTACGTCGTATTAGATATGATTTATTTTACAAAAGGTTGATTTTTCTTGTTTTAATAAATCAATTTAAAAAAAATTATTTACGCTCATGGTACATGAATATCAAATCTTTTAATTATTTTTTTCGGAAATATATATATATTATAATCTGTTTAAACTACAGTATGGTTATAATTTGTACAAAACTTCAGGTTGATGGTAAAAAGACATTGGGTGAGAATATAGCCGATAATGGCGGTGTTAAGGAAGCATATGCAGCCTTAAAAACGCACTTGAGGAAAACGGGACCAGAATTGCAGCTACCAGGTTTTGAATACTTCACGTCACAACAACTTTTCTTTCTGTCTTATGGCAACGTGCGTCGCATTCTCTTGTTTATTAGTCATCCTTTTTGTTTATTTACTATGTCACATTCGTGGGAAAGCCATGCTGAAGCATATGCTAACCGGCTTAGAGAACCTAGTGTGAAATACTTGTATTGTCGCTAAGTGAGTGACGATATCGGAGGCCCATGAAATTATGCCGCCTAAGCATCGTCAAAAAGCAACACAACCAAAGCGCAGATTTTTTTTAGCGGACAAAGGTCTCCTATATGGTAAGAGAACAGTGCCGTCCATCACCAACCGCGCCACACTCCGCGCATTGGTTTTGTTGATTTTTTACGACGCTTAGGCGATATTTTTTAAGGGCCTTCGACATCCTCATTCACTCTACGAAACACAGTACAAGTACCGTTTCACACTGAATGTTCTGTGAGCCTGTAGTATCACCTCGGACGCGCTGGTCCAATTAGTGCGTCGGTGATCTCTTACCATAGTATCTGTTCGGTTGCCTACTATACCATAAATGTATAAAACTTCTAGAACATTTGTTTTGAAAGAATTCAATAATACAGTCGAGATAAAAGTGCTTTTGCCGAACAACTCAATTTAGTTAACTTATATTAATTTAAACCCCACCGCAACAGATCTGGTATTTTGCATACTTATTTAAGTTTTTAAATATAAAGCGTTTAGAACCAATTATTAAGTCTATTTGTAGTAAAAATGTATTATACATACGTAAACTCAATAATATTTCAGCTATGGTGCGGAGTAACAACGACAGAAGCTCTAAAGGCAGATTTAGATGATGAGCATTCGCCGCAACATTTACGTGCTCGCGGTGCTTTGCAAAATAACCCAGACTTCGCCAGAACTTGGAACTGTCCTCCCGGCTCCCCAATGAGTCCAACAAATCGTTGTATCATTTTCTAACAGTGTTCCCAACTTATAGTTCGCAGGCCCCTGGTGGTACAATATGTATAGAGGTCCATGGTGACATGTCTGTACCATACATGAATGCTAACTAAAGTAAATACTTATCCTTTTTTGCTGTTTATTTTACTAGGGGAACAGTGAAAACTATCCTTGAATTGCTAGGGGTCTGTGGTTGAAGTGTGCTTGGGGATTGCTGTTTTATAACATGAAGAACTCATTACATCACGCTACATATCACAAAACAGATAACTCAATGGATAGCTTTAAATTTATTTATTAACGATAATAAAGTGCATTTATAAGTTTTATATAAACATGAACTTCAGATTTGACAAGATTCTATAGTAAAATATATAAATATTAAACAAAGTCATATCGTATTGTGTGAATAACTTATTTCCTAGTGTATGGAGTGACCAATGGTTGAGATGGAGTGGCCATAACTGCCGCCGTATGATGCGATACCAGAGCTGATACCGCCGTGAAGGCCTAGTCCTGATCCTAAACCAATACCAGACCCTATACCACTACCTATCGCGATACCAGAACCGTAACCACCGCCTAACGCTATACCAGATCCGATACCACCGCCTAATGCTATACCAGATCCGATACCACCGCCTAATGCTACACCAGTTCCAATACCACCAAGTGCGATACCGCTAGATACTGCTGGAACAGCTTGGACGGCAACAGCTGGTGCTTGTACTGCAACGGGTCTGTCAACGACAACTGGGTGTGGTACAGCTACGGGCCGGTCGACAACAACGGGTTGCGGTACTGGGACGGGCCTGTCAACTTGAACCGGAACGGGGACACTGACCGGACGATCAACGTGAACTGGGTAAGGTACGGGCACTTGACGGTTAATGTAGACGGGACGGTCCACGGGCACTTGCTTCTCAACCTGTACTGGGTACGGAACGGGCACGGAAACCGGTACTTTAACCGGGTACGGTACCTTCCTCTCGTAGTATACTGGTACTTGTCTCGTGATCTCGACTGGTACTTTGTGGATGACTGGAACGGGCCTATCTACTGGTACAGGCACTGGAACTCTGTAGGGAACAGGGACGGGTCTGTCCACAGGTACTTGTACGGGTACTTGTACTGGGACCTGTACGTTGCGGGTGATGGTTCTGGTGATAAAGCGGGGGACTTCCTGACGCAGGATGACCGGGTTCGGTTGGACTGAGACTGCGGTTTGGACAGCTGGGGCTGCTGCAACTGCAACAGCTGGGGCAGCTGCAACCGCAACTGCTGGGGCGACCGCAACTGCTGGGGCTGCCGCAACTGCTCCACCGACGGCGATACCTGGTCCTCCGACTGCAATGGCTGGACCAGCTGCGATACCACCACCGATACCTATACGGAATTATACAATTAAAATTCTAGAAAAAATTGTTAAAAAAATCATTCGAAATTTAAATATGTGACATTTTACTTAAATTTTATGCTTAAAATTTTTTTAAGACCATGTTATATTTTTAGGGTCCTGTTTTCCAGTTAAAGTTTCCAGTAAAATAAATGTAGTAAATATAAAACTCGGCAGAGATTGTTCTGCCCGGTAGGCCACCTACCGACGTACGAGACATTTTTTATTATACTTCGGTCAATTTACACAATATCATGATAAATCATAAATTATGTGTTTTCTGATGTATGAGTTATATTATTGAAGAGTTTCATTAAAATCCGTTTAGTAGTTTTTGCGTTAAAAATAACAATCATCCATTCTCTTTAGCTAACATTCATTTTTACAAACTTTCGCGTTTATAATATTAATGGGATATATTTTACCAATTCCACTGCCGATTCCTATTCCACTGCCGATTCCACTTCCGATAGCAAGTCCACTTCCGATTCCACTTCCGATTCCGATTCCGCTTCCGATTCCAATACCACTTCCAATTCCAATCCCACTGCCGTAGCTGATCCCACCACCGAGACCGATCCCGTTAGAAATGATTCCATGTCCGCCGGTAATAATTCCATGTCCACCGGAAATAATACCTCTTTTCACCGGTTTACCTGCTGGCTCATCTTTAATACCATTCTCTAGAAGCTCTGACACTTTCGCCTTCTGTTCTATTTCTTTACTCAACGATAGAGTACTCCCGAGAAGGAGCACCTGAAACATTCATTTGATAGAAGAAAATTATAAAATAAATATTATAACAGACCTAAAATGCTATATTTTTATGAAAAATTGGAGGCAAACGAGCAGGAGGCTCGCCTTGGAAAAACCGTCCTCCGCCTATGGCTGCCCTCAGCACTTATAGCGGCGTGGGTGCGTTGCCGTCCTTCTAGGTGTAGGTTCGCTTCTTTGAAGGTTTAATGACATCTTATTAGGGCCTGTGTTTTAATTGAAAACGTACAACAATGTCTTTTAAAAGATTATAAATAATACCGTATAATTGATCAATGCTATAGCTTCTACGTAGGTCAAGGTAAGTCTAAGTCTTGTACGGTGCAGGTGTGGCGTGTAATCGTTAAAATAACATTGCCATAGACAACTTCAAACGTATTCGTTTTTATATTCTTCAGAAATGTATAAATAGAATTATACAACAATTATATAAAATTAAAAAATATATATTTCAAAGTCGCTTTTGTATGTTGCATGGGTATCACTTAAAAAGCTTTAATTTCATAAGCGTCTTTCATTTGTACGACTGAGTTAATATTGTTAACTTCCAGGATTTCCAATCTAAATCATTCGTGAAAGAGCCATGAAGGATATGCTGACGCACTAATTGGGCCGGCTCTTCCGAAGCGATATCACTGGCTCACAGAATACTTAGCATGAAACGGTACTTGTACTATGTTACGCAGAGTTAGTGAGGATATTGGAGGCCATTAAAAGTGCCGCTTTAGCGGCGTAAAATAGCCGGTAACACAACATGGACAGAGGGCATAGGCGGAGGTGTTCTTTTACCATATAGGAGACCCACTTACTCCGTTGTCCGCTACACCTAGCCAAAGTTGGAGGTATCCATGGGTAGAAAGACGCTTTTTATAGATGCCTCCTGCACTTTTGTACATATACACATGCCTACATATTTTAATTACAGAAGTATTTATAACGTACTAGAGAACCCGGTAAACATTATCACTTATACATAACATTTGTGTAAAATCTTCTCATATTTGCATTCAATCTTTTATTTGCATTTGAACAAAATAATAAATAGATAAATATCTGTATGCATCCATACAGTATCCATATCCAAATGACAACCAAAAAACACATCTTTATTGCAAAAAATATTACAGGCACAAGAGGGAAAGGAAAAGAGAGCGCTTTCGTAAGAGATGAATAGAAGATACAGCCAGCATGAAGCGAATAGAGAGAGAAAGACATGGATAGAGAGGTCTGGCAGAAACGGGAGGAGGCCTTTGCCCGAGAAGGGATTCCAATCAATTAATTACATATTAAGAAGTTAAACCATTGTAGAATTGGAAATACATAGCCTTTATTACTATATGTTTATGCCACATAAACCTTTAATTTCTTGTTATATAACATATTAATTCTTACATATCATGATAAAGCCCGTATCCGTCAACTTGTCGGCAAAAGCCTTATGTCAGTAAATTCAATAAGGAATTTAGATCACACGGAACTTTGATTAGCGCAAATCTTAGCTTGAGATCCTAGATATATCACGCAACGTTGCATAAGACAAAGTGTAACTATAATTTAGTCGTAAATGGGAAAAGACCAAATTATTATAACCATAAACTAGAACTGAGTATTTTTCTATCATGTATAATGTTTATAATTTTTTCGGTCTTCGGAAGAATGACCGGGGGAATGTCTTAACTCCGTCTTTCACATGGTAAGGTAAGCAGAGGAATTAATTGGGCCGGCTCGTCTGAAGTGATACCACGGGCTCACATAATATATCAGAAGTACTTAAAATCTTTCAAACAGCGTAAAATGCCGGCAACACATCTAGGCCGTGGATTGTGTCGCAGTTATAAATAATTGCTGAGTGAGTCAGGATACCGGAGGCCCTTAAAAGTGTCGCTTAAGCGGCGTAAAAAGCCGCTAACACAACCAATGCGTGGACTGTGACGAGGTTGTCCATGAGCGATGGTGTTCTCTTACAATACAGGAGACCAACCTGCCCCGTTGTTGCTATAGAATAATAAAAATAGTGTATCACTTTTTGCTTATAAAGCACAAATATCAAAAGCTTAGATTGGATAAGTTAGAAGTTTATTTACTAAGTCAATTTATCGGTGACGCATTTAGGGCGTTAGTCGCATAAGGCGTAGGAAATTGTGTAATCTCAAATATATGTACAAGAACATACGTTTTCTTTGTATATGTGTACTTAAAATCAGTTCATAACCACTTTTTTAATTCTATATTCAACAACCGAGCAGGTGGGTTTCCTATATGGTAAGAGAACACAGAGAGAGTGGTTGTGTTGGCTTTTTATGCCTCTTAAGCGGAACTTTTAAGAGCCTCCGACATCCTCACTCACTCTGCGAAACACAGTTAAAATACTGTTTCACGTTGAGTATTCTGTGAGCCCTTGGTATGTATCACTTTGAATGAGCCAGCCCAATTAATGCGTCAGCATATGCTTCAGCATGGCTCTAGTATTAAGACACTCGCCCGACCACTGTCAAGCAATCCAGAGACCGAATAAATTAAATTAAAATTGTCCGGATCGGCTAACAGACCCGATACCTCTCGATTCATGGTACACTTTTAAAACCATAAAGCTACGAGGCTCTCAAATATATGTATATTTATATAAATTCATATAAATAATTTATTTTTCTGTATATATATTTTATAAGGGCTTTTTCTACTAAAATTATTTCTTGTTACCTTGAGCCTTGAAAATAGAAAAACAACTCACCAACAAGATGTGTACCGCAGCCATGTTTACGCTATATCCTTAACACTGTAACGATAATCACATCGGTTGCGGAGTTGACGGTTGCTATCAGTCTGCCTCGCTGGGCAGCTCTTTAGGCTTATATACTTTGAACTGTGATCGTATTTCGCGAACCAATACAGCCTTAAATGTCCTCACCGGTCGCTTTCATCTAGACGGCTGGGAGATGTAACCGTATTGCTCTCTTTTTACGATAATTCACGCGTCAGTCTTAATTTATTAATATTCTACAATTAATTATTTAATTTTAATGTAAGTTCATGTAACATAAAATTTAAAATGTCTTTAGTGTCCATGTACTGAGCTTTATGCTCACCTAGGATAAGCGGACATCGGCCCATGGACATTCCAGCGCCTGCTGGGTTACGGGTGTGTTTTTATCCTTTAGGGGATAGCTTCGCTTTTTTTGACGGTCCCCATATCGCATTGGTTTTGACATAGCTATTAAAGCAACTGATTCCATAAAGTGAAGGTATGTAATATTCAGTTTTAAGTCGATTTTGTTTGCATTTTTATTTAATAAAATTTCAAATGAGATATGAAATTAAATAATTATATTTTATTATTAATAATACCTAGTTTGCAAGAAATACATTCTTATTTTTTTCAATGGTATAGCGAACAACGGAGCAGGTGGGTCTCCTATATGTTAAGAGAAAACGGCCGCCCATGGACAACTGCGTCACAGTAAGCGCATTGGTTGTGTTGCCAACTTTATTAACCGATTAAGCAGAATTTTTAAGGGCCTCCGCAATCCTCACTCACCTAAGCTAAACATAGTAGAAGTACTGTTTCAAATACAACTACCACGCTGAGTATTCTGTGAGCCTGCGGTATCACTTTGGACAAGCTGGCCCAACATCTGGCTCTCCCACGGGTGAAAGATCTTATATTCGTACATCTGAAATAAACAGCAAACTGTTTGTAAACTGACAAACACCTAACTCCTAACCTAACCGTAAGGTTTGGAGTAATAACTACTATCTTATTTTGCCTATAAACTGGATCATTGGCCATTACCCTGGGTATAAAGCTGTTTACCCTTAAGTATAGATATAAATAAACTTCCCATTTCTTTGCTTACGGTTTTATAGAATATACCGGGAATTTAAAGAATGCAAGCCATTTTAAAGTATTAAGCATGACCACTTTGTTTAAATTTTGTCTACTGAAGTAGGGTTTATAAAATGAAGACATAAAAACCTATGCAATGTTGTATGATTATAGCGGACGCAATCTGACAACATGATCGGAATTAAATTAGCCCTGGAGTAGTTTTTCTACAGTCTAAAATGCAAGCAAGTCTGGCCGCGTAATTAAGGCTTTATAATTAGTAAATTTTCTAACACACTCGTACTAAGAAACATATGTCGTGATAATTTTATAAAGTTTGTTCTATCAATTTTACTCTACCAGTATTTTCTTTATATAATGTTAGAGATTTAAAACTTTAAGGTAACTAATTTAATATTAAAATGAAACCAATTTTCTTGTGCTTAAATTATGCTATTTACTTATATTCATCATCATCATTTCAGCCGTAAGACGTTCACTGCTAGACATAGGTCTCCCGCTTGGGGGGTGTTTGTCATAATCGCCAAGCTTGGCAGGCGTGTTGGCGATCGCAGTTCAGTAATATAGTCCGCGGAGGACGCTGCTGCCCTCCCTCCGCTCTG
>DWCF01001959.1:0-26602 GCA_018230265.1 Delias oraia | reverse complement strand
TTCATAGTTAAAGGAATCATGTACTTTATACATGAATGAGTAGATTATTTCACACACATTCATTTTGACCGTTAATGACACGTGGGACAAGGGAAACCACTTAAAGATTCTATTATTCCTTGCACGATGGTAGAAGGATCCGGGCTAACCGACTTGTCTTTTTTATTACAAACGATTAGTTTCTCACATAAATTTACCCTTAAGTTCTAATTTACTTACCTTCTTCGAGTTGTGTAGCCTTAAAGTAGGAAAATGTTAATAATTTATATTTATTTTATAAAAAAAATCTTCGATAAAATTTATATTGATGCATAAAGAGTATAGATTGTTCAGAATAAAGATATTTAGTTTTTTACAATTCACATTTATTTTATATAATTTAAGAAACATTTAGTAGTTTTAAAATATAAAGCCGCAACCAAGCATACCAACGTATGCGCAATCACAGCTCTCATACAAAAGACATCGACGAGAACGCTTCCAAAAAGCCTGTTTAAAGCTTTCGAAAACTTTAACACGTTTCTTAGTAGATTTATTATAAATAAAATGGATTCACTATATAATATTTCACAGCAATAGTAGTTATGTAAATCTTTTTTTTCTAAATTTTTGTAATATTTACATTACGACAATTACATATGATTTAATACATTTTGTACAATTATAATAATTACATTCAACATTTTAAGTTACTTTTCTGCTTATCAATAGCGAAATTAAAGGTTTAATTATGTTAAGTCTATGTTTAGATAAGAAAAAATTTAAGGTATATTTTAATTTTTTGTTTATCTAAACATAGTCATTACATATTTATAACATGATAATGTGATATAAGAATAAACTACTGCAAGATCAATTAAAAAGTTATTTGCATAAACACCGGATTATAAAATAACTCGCCACTATCTATCATGCGCGTAGATGTCAATAAAGAGTAGGACACTTAGCCTTAGGTTGAAGCAAAATGTCTGCTTCACCGATAGGGACAGTTGAGGCTTAAAGACTAATAATAGACTTAGAGCAGGCAGGTGTAGCTGATTTATTTCAATACATAAAGAAAAAATAAACTCGTAAGTACTTATACATCTTCTGGCTTCGCTTCAGTAAGTTGGATGGATTGACGCCATATGGCTCTGCACATGCCCTGCTCGTGCCCTCGCCTAAAATTGCAGGTTGCAATTGGATTCATTGAATTAAAGCGTCACATTTTTATAGGGTCACTGTTACATCAAGAATGTTCTATTCTTTCGATATTTTATATCTACCGTGTCATACATTTAGAAATGTTATGCAGAAAAAGCTCGTAACATGTTCCGTTATTATTCCGCGAGTACGTATGACGTGAATAATGTAATTTATATGGAATTATATAGATGGATACGTTCCTACATGAAAGAAAAAAAATAATTAGTTAAATTGTAGCGTTTGACCATATTATTATTGTCTGTCGGTTTAAGTAATGCTTAGTATATATAGTTATATAGTATATTATATAATTTTGAAATGTATCCTTTCTTGACATTTAATTAACAAATATAAAAATTATAATAAATAGTATAATAACGCATAAATATATATATATAATACGTTACATACAACTATTACACATTATTTTTCTTTAATTAAATATAATTTTGGTTTTAGCGAACCTCCACGTGGCCTATAAAACTTTAAAATTTTAATTTAAAGATATGTTAAATTAATAACAAAAAAGCAAAATCTAGCATAGATATATAGTTATAATAGAAAATATTCTCGGGAATATGTGACTCAAAACCATTTCAATTTTTTAATATAACAGTCTATTTATCTAATTCAACGACTATTAAATATTTACTATAAATAATATCTGCTTTTCTGTTTATTAATTTTTAGAGCATAGAACCTACCTTTTTTACCTACTCATCTCCATAACATCCACCTTAAATAAATATTTACGTAGTTTCTACTTTTAAAATCCTAAAATGTATAAAAATTGTAAAGTAGCAATATTTTTTTATTACTACATTCCGATATAAATCCACATATAATTACTATTCTCATCAATCAAGTAATAAATTGAATACAATCTGTCGTGATCCAATTAATTCCCCTTACTGCTGCCCCGCAGATGAGTGGTGATGAGAACCGTACCAAATCTAAACAATTTTTCACATTGTTTTAGGTAGCAATATGTTAGAGGTCCGTTATCTGATGAAATATGTCCGTTATGATTGGCAAACAAACAGTATGGCGCGCTGCCATATGACGCGGCACGTGCGCTTGCGCATCGCGTTGTTCACTCAGGGATAAAACTATAGACATTAAACGGCCGGTAAATGATGGCTCACTTTAATTTATTATTCGTTACCAGTCGCGTAATATATAGTATAGCAGACAAGAGAACAGGTGGGTCTCCTATATGGTAAGAGAACATCACCGCCCATGGACAACCGCGCCACAGTCCGCGGATTGGTTGTGTTTTTACTGTTACTATTTGCTTCTTACTTATATGCGCTTTAATAACACCATCGGACAGTACTGCTGTAATTTGTTTAAACTAATATTGCTTTTTACCTTGGTAATGCAATATTTAAGCTAAAAAACATTTTATATTATCTAAAATCCATAGCGACTGCAATTTTTGTAAGGTATATAAAAAAAATTATATTTAGTTACTCCTCAGCTAATATTGGAATTTAAAAACAACACAATGCATCTGTCTCTGGTAAATTAAGTCTATGGTCAGGGAAGCCACCGAACGCGCGCCTCCCATACGTCAACAAAATGCTTGTTAATCATTTTTCGGTTGATGGAATATATTGTGACCCTTCACGGATTATAACAATATTCACGGCAAATTTTAGCTTTGCAAAAATATATCTATTGTTGTTTTTATAGAAGCTCGTTAAGATAGAGAAATGACATGTAAAAACAATAAAAAATCGCCGTAAACTGGCGCCCGTATGACATTCGCACAACGAACTGTTATTGACATTGAACTCTCCGTTAACACGGGTAAGCAAGAAAAAATGACATTAGAATAACATTTACATATCTAAAAAAATATAATATTATACAACTAAGCAATTTCCACTTATAGACTACGGCGCAAATCTAACTTTCACTTTTATATTAAATTTCTATATTACGTATTCGTCGAAAATATATACCTACTGTATTTTATTTAGATCACAGTACAACATATAAATAAAAATGTTTTCTTTGTGTATGTAACTTCGATTTGATACATAAATATATTATACATATATATTGATAAAAAAATTACCTAAAATACAAGTTCAATGCAGACGGTGTTGAATCGTTATTCAAACTAGAATTTTAAATTTAATTTAATTTAATTCTTTACGAAAATTTTGTGATATTACAATGGGTTGCTCTTGAAATGATTAAACCAGCATTTTGTGTCAGTGATCCCCTCGCTCGGTTGCGGTGGAGAACGAAGCGGGTAGCCCGCATGCGGTGATTTGCATGTGCCAGGCCCTCTGATGACACGATGACAGCACCGATAAATTTAATATATTGCTTTTTACAAATACACTATAAAATAAATATAAAAGTGGCTTCACTTATAAACCTTAGCTTCTTCATGATTCAAAATACTTAGTGTTTCAAAAATGGCGTTGTCCTTTTCCTAGTGTAATACCAAATATCATTTTCTTTATGGTATAGATTTACAAGTAATGGTTTTCCAGTTCCAAATATATTTAAAAAAAACAAAGAAACCTTTTTTCCAATGCGTATTTTACAGTTAAAATTAAATATTTCGTTTTTATTAAAAAAAAAACAAAACTTGAAGAGAGATTTTGATTAATTTATTATTATAATTAGCTATATTTGTTATTATATATACAGCAAATAAAACTCGAATAAATTGAGGCTCTATATTTTAGTGAATGATAGGCTTTGGAGGTTGGAGCAAGAAACGATTCTTAAATTAAAATTACATTAAATAATATGTTTTTCATGGTAATGAAGCGCATTATATTAAATGTCCTTATTTTGATTAAATTTTTAAGCGACAATAAAAACATACAAAAAAACTAACATAAAATGCAGATCGAAGATAATTTGTATTTTCACATGGATCACAAAAGATAAAGATACATGAGAATAGCGTGTTCACACAATTAAACACCCCATCAAATTGCATCTATATTGAAAATTGCTATTAAGATAAAATTGGTTCATTAAAATAGTTTCATTTTCTACACGAAATTTCGCGCGAACGGAAACTATAAATCTTGTCTATCCTTACACCGAAGTGCTTTAAACGCGATAGAGACAATAAAACAAATAAATTGTTTCAACTAAGAGTTTATTAATTGCGCGAACGCACCTGGGTCGCGCAGGTGAGGGCTTTTGGGGTCAACTGTGGTATTTTGACATGGTCGCGATGCGTCGTAGGATTGTGGGAAATGACCCATTGCCATCGCAATGTAATTAACGCACTCGCATAGCTTTTGATGAATTTAGGGGTATGAGGATTATTAACAATCTGTCGGACCCCATCTATTATATCATTAATAAATTCTATAAAAGCAAAATCCACTTTCATTTTAATTTAGGTAATAAAACCTAAATTAAAATATTGATATATTAATATTAACCTTTATTGGTATAGTTTCACACTGTTGGCAAGAGCGGTTTTTACAGCTTAACGCGGCCATGGTATTTACTTAATTTCAAGGAGTAACTATTTATTCCGAATAAATTGTCATACAAGAACGAGAGAAGATTAAAACAGCAATAACTATGATTTTACTGTTCGGCATCTGTTATTATATGAAAGAACCGAATTTTAGGGTTTTATAAGGATTTAAAAATAAAAACGTTATATACAACATTTATTTATTCAGGTATAATGGTATCACGTCATCTTTAAGGTAGGTATTTGAAGCACGCCAAAGCATTCATTAAATGCATACGAAACGTTTACAATTCACAATAGATATTAATTTCAATTAATGGATCTAAGTTTTAACCAAAATATACTCAATGTAGACCATTAGTTTAGTATTGATGTTTTCGGCAAACTTATCCCTCGCAATTGCTTTAATTCCAAAATAGTCTACGAAGATGTTTGGGCTCTGTATTTACCATACAAATATTTGGAAAATATCGACAAATAATATACTAAACTTTTGATCATAAAACGAAACTTACGCTGCCGAAAATCACCAACAATCGGTTAGAACCTGAAAGGTTAAATAACGCACTGACTTTTTAAGTTTTTTATTTCCCTAATTGATAATTATAAATGCTTCAAGAATTTTTGAATATAAGAGCCAAGCATATACTACTGTGTGGCAATTGGAAGTAATAATGCGTAATGCAATGAATAACCGGGTCAATATGTTTTTTCATGATGTCTGATCTGATATCTCACAAGACATTTGATAGTTCCATCTTCTACTATCATCGGTCTAATAAAAAACACCTCATGCCCGTAACAAAAATTGAAAAGGCAAAACTCTCATGACCAAAGACGAGTGCAGTAACACAACTGTAGTATTAAACGTTTTAAAATAAAATAATCTCCAAAGATTCTAAAGTATATGATTGGCTTTTGTATAACATCGTACAAACGAATCTTTATAAAGTAATACAACCATGTACACACGCAATAATCATTGAATAAAGCCCACATACATTGGAGTACTGGTTACCTTATCACGAAACAAAGCTTCCGTTCACGAACTTTTAGCGATACATTTTATTGCAGTCTATTTATAGATGAAAACAAAAATATTTTCAAAAAGCTACTCGAACGTCTTTAGTCAAATCAATACAAATTTGTTATTCAAATACCTGTTTGCAGTTTCAAATGCATGAAAGACAATACATTTCTATGAAATTGTTTCAATTCATGAAACAATTACTTTATAAGTCGAAATTTATCGTATCGAGATCGTATACAAATCGGAGGAAATAAATATTACTTTATTGAGGTTAATTTAAAACTTCTATTGAGATCGAACATTCGAGAATATATCCTACGTTAGTAATTAATAACAAATTGCGAATCCTAATGTGAATAAAACAGCATACTATATCTACTTGTAGAGACAAATTCAAATAGAAATTTTACTAGTATTTCAAAATGCGTATTCATTTTCAAAAACAAAAGAAACATGAGATAACTGTTACCTATCTCATGTGTGTCTGTGCGAATTGGAACACGCCAACAGTTCTAGTTTATCAGTAAAGAAAAACCGAAAACACCTTTTATTAAACAATTAAAAGAAGTAAATTCAAGCGAATTTCAACTCTTGCGATGGCGGCAACTTATAATTCAACATACATCTTGAATACTGCCATCATGTATACAGCTTTTTAATAACAGCTGCGCTTCAAGGGCCAGTTATACCTAACCTAAGAATCATAAGAAAATGGTAACTAAAATTAACACTGGTCAACTCAACCCTCAGGTAGCATGAACATTAACTTTGGCTGTAGAGAATTATTCACGAAGCGGTCTTATACGATTTTTCTCCACTTTGACCTAAAGTAACAAACTGATACCGGATATTAAGTTTTGTTATTATGGATCTCTATTTTCGTAGCGAGACGTAAAAAGTTGAGAAGACCTTACAAATAAACAGCTAAATATAAGAACAAAATTAAAAAATAACTAAAAAATAATCCAAACTCCAAATCCGCACTGCATTTGTTACATAATGTGACTGAAGAGTTGGATGCGCTAAATTCTAAAATATTATAAGAATAGGTGGCTGTTAGTGAACATATATCAACTATGAATTATAAATATATTTATATGAATACGTGTTAAAACAAGAAAGATGCTCAAGTCCTTATAT
Organism: Delias oraia; assembly: GCA_018230265.1. NCBI lineage: Eukaryota > Metazoa > Arthropoda > Insecta > Lepidoptera > Pieridae > Delias > Delias oraia. The sequence continues at coordinate 19,781 of DWCF01001959.1, read as the reverse complement.
ATTTTAAAACCCGCTATGAAATATATTTCCCGCACCCAACTATTTCACAGCGGCATTAAAATAACTTTAAGGCTTTACATTTTTATCGATATGTATTAGTTATGATTACGGAATGATAAACGAAATATTTTACCACTTATGATTACCATTAAAAATTCAACTAACAGAAATGAATCTTTATACTTTTCCTATATTTGCTAGTCAACTACAAAGACCTGCTTTCTTAGTATAAGTTCAATAGAAATACAGAACTTGCATATGTGTATCGTAACACTTAAAATATTCCGGAATTAGAAAAACGATTGAGCCTTCTTTAGACCAACCTTATTCCACACGAATGCATTTCAACAATCCGAAGGTTTCATTATGTCAAATGTGTTAGGCAGTGTGTCTTTAATTCAGTTGAACTCTTACTAAGAAGATTATAATTCGAAACTTGCTCCAATATTATACAATGATTAGACACATTTCCGCCATTTTCACTTTGAATTACGGAGCATAGATTATGAACATGAAACGGTGTGTATGAAAATCTAAATCGTGAAACAATTTGACATGCATTGAGGTGTTTAAAGTGGTGCAGCTATTTTCAAAACTACTATGTACAATACGAGTTTCACACATAATATCATAGAATATTTATTAAGATAATATAGCACTAATTGATTGAGGAAAAGCACGTTAACTTCATTTCCAATACAGAACCAAAAAAGTATATATTTCTCACGTATTTACAACAAACCCATAGAAATCAGAAAAAAATATCCATAATAACGATTAAGACCTAATTTAAAATAACTTGCTGGTTGTTAAAGATTTACTGCTGTACTTACAAATTGAGTTTGTATGTTTAATTCAATATATACTCCAAACTTTAAAAAATCTAGTCAACTGTAACTTTTATTAAAAAAAATACAGATATTGAATCGTAACGAATGAAACAGTAGTAATAATATCAAATATGATTACATTTAATCACATAATATCGTCTCGTATTAAGTACTCCACATATAAACAACAATTAGATAAAAAAATTATTTCTATTTTGCACCAATTAAACGAATATGGTTACACTGTGAATGGGTTTTAATGAAGTTTAACCTTTCGTTTGCATCACCTGTAAACAGAACAGTACTTCCTCAACCAACGAATACAAGACAGTCTTACACTTTGTGATGTAAAAATATAACGCGATGTTCTAAAAACTAAGCAATTAGAACCCTGCCTGTATCTGCCCGCGGTGCATTCAATCTATGAGCACTAGAAATGGAAAAATATCCCAATTTGCAAATCACAAACGTCACTAAATCTAATCAGGCCACTCATAAATAACATCACATAGCTCGGTGTTTTGTAATCTTTTTCTTATATTTTCGTAGCTTCTGTGATTAGCGATCACAATTTTACAAGTGTTAGTAAGATGATACTTACATAAATAACGAGATAGACTCGAGCAAGAATATAAACAAAGTTCAAGGGGACACAACTTAAAAGCATGAATCAACATTGTAAAGACAAACATAATATAGAGATAACGTTTGAAGACTACGAGGTGTAATGTAACATGTTAGCCAGCGAGCATTCGTGCAGTCAGTACGTCGTATTACGGGAAACCAGCGAGCAACCAGTCGCTTGTGGCTCGAATTAAGTGCTCCATCCGGCTGTCGGTTTTGTCGCGAATCACTCGACTGCTACGCGGTTCAGTCAGTACGTTCGTGGAAGTCGTCACGAGCGTACATATCGGTCCTCTCGTATTTTATTTCTTAAATCATAGAGTGGGACAAAGAAAAAAACTTTATTTTAAGTTTTTTCTTATTCTTAATTTGCATGAAACAATAATTAAGTAGAATCAAAGAAACCAACGCGTACACACTCTCGGCCTTATTGAGTGAACTCGCGGCGAAAGCGGAGCACAGAGTTTGACGAGCTAGTTTTTTTTATAGTAAAGCGGAAAACGGAGCAGGTGGGGGGTCTCCTTACTCTTATATGGTAAGAGAACACCTTCCATGTACAACCACCGACCATGTACAACATAGTCCGCGCATTGATTGTGTTGCCTGTGTTTACGGCTTTATGTTACGCCGATTTAAGAAAAAACACAGCGTATCATGCTCGATGCAAATGTTACATTACACCTACAACGTTGGTCAGTAAACACCTTTATATCCTACGCTACGTTAAAAAAAAGTCAACAACACTTTTTCAATCAGAAAATTTTTAGCGTGGATTAACTTAAAAGCTTAGCTTGAAGTCGGTTTCCTAAGTTTATATGTTCACAGCATCACATGCCATGTTATAGAGTTAAAGACAACCACCTTACATCATCTGACTGATAAAAATTATGTGACGTAATTTATGAAGACCCTTTTAAATATAAGTTCTATACATGAACATTTAAAAGAAAAATAAAACGATCCTATATGCAGTACGAAAAATAGGAACTGGGTTTTTCAGGAGTGTAATTACTGGCACTTCACGTAACAAATTAAATTGCTTGTGTGCCAAGAGACGAGTTTTCAACAGTTGAGTGTCGAAATTTTACTATTGAAATACTGAAAAATCTCATATATGTGCCTAGTTTCCCATCAAGGGGCGATCACCTGTGTATTTTACAAATATATTTCATGCAGACGCTACCGAACAAATTTATAGTATCAGAACTCTTTAATTTTGCCGTACGCGTTCTTCAGTTAAGCTACCTATCATGAAATAATTATTCAAGAAACTAAAAATTTCTCACATTCATTTGGCAGAATGACAATGGTTACCGGAGATGTCTAGGTATTTTCCTAAATGACATCTATACTATGTGTATACTCACGCCTAAAGACCTAAACTAAACTTCCATACTTTTTTAATACGACGAACAATTGCCAAAAACAATCGAGAAAAACCACCATTAATATTAATATATTATAGGAGGATCAATGGTAGGCTAATGCCTACCATTGATCCTCCTATGTTATATTCAAATCACCGGGTGAATATGTTTTTGCTTATTTCAAGCTCATAAATAGCGTAATACAAGTAAATAAACACTATACAGTTGTATATACAACCTAGTTTCATGCATTGCAACATTGTACTATATACATTGACTACATAAGAATTTGAATAAGTTGTATGACAGAATTTTATAGGCCATAGAGAATAAATTGAAAGTATTCAATATAAAGTATGTGACGAAACCAACGAAATAATAGGAAAACATATGAATAAACATAAGATAGTAATAATTATAACGATGATTAGTCATATTTTTTTAAGAATGGTTAACTTACTGTTTCCATGAATGGCCCTTACAGCTTAACGCGGGCTGGGGGGCTCAACGAGAAATTATAATTTATCTTGTGAGACATGAACCTCGGCTTGGGCCGTTACGGGACATTGGTCCGCCTGAGCGGTCGGACAGTGGCTCACCGATGTGAGGCTGGACGCAAAGATGGGTCTTCGCCATCGTTTCCGGCGAAACGATTAGTCATAACTAACGTAAATAAGTAAAATCATTTCTTAAAAACTCAAAGATAATACGATAAATATTGTGCAAAACGTTATGAGCACAGATAATATATTCTTGTATATTTTCTCTATGGCTGATAAAAATGTTCCCCAATGTAAGTAATATTTTATAAACAGCAGGCCCTCATATAATCAGCAGTAACATCACTAAATCTAAACGATGTTCATTTGTGCACTAGAGCAGTGAGTCGCCTAACTCCTGACTTGGTCGTGGTGCCTTTGGATTTCTTGCTCTGTTCTTTAACACCTCTGAAACACAAGGTACTGTGTAATCATTTATTTAAACAATATTCTTCATTATTTAAAAAAAAACGAATTTGAAAAACATGCCCAAAATATTATACAGTTTAAAAGGGCTTATTGTAGATTGTACGGAATTATAGCGTAGGGCTCTAGACAATTTAAATTCTAAAGAAATGAATGTAATAATCTGCATTTTTCCAAATATAAATTGCCTTAACCTACTTGCTATGTGAATGTATAATAAATTACTTTTTAATAAAAATTGTTGACTGCCTGCTACATTGCAATGAACACTTGATATGAATGCTTCATTAAAATTAATTTTATCTTACTAAGAGTAATTTTAGCGCAAAAAATACAATGATTTATTAAGAATTTAATTAACAAAAAGCATTATTCAAGCCTCTCGGCACTAACCTTGAAATTCAAGTTTACGCGATCTGGACAAGTGTTTTAATTAATTTTGATACTAATGAACATACGTAGTTCGGTTATATTTTTCAAGCCTCATAATAATTATTCAATATCTGCTTGCTAGTAATTTATAAGGAAATCATACTTTGAATACTTTTAAAAACTCCGATTATTTACAACTAACGCGTTAATTGTAAATACTAAATATAGTCTAAGTTTGCTATTATTTACAGATGAACATTTCCGCCTTACTTGAAAAATATGTTCTGATTACACTTACAAGTATCGCGTAAGGTCTTCAATATCAACGAGCATAGAGTCTTGTCCCATGTGCAATTCGTCACGAGCCATCAGCAGCTTCACTAGACTGTCGTTCAGGCACTCGATCTGAGAGTGCAACTCGTTTACTATCACCTGAAATTATCGTGCACAATTTTTAACCTATGTAAATAGAGAAAAGTATGACTTCAGTAAGTATGGAGTGAATAAAAGTCATAAAATAGCTATCTCAAAACAAGTAAACAAATCTTAAATGATTTTTTTAGGGAAACGTTGGCAAACGAGCAGGAGACTCATCTAGGCTTTGCGGTCTTTCGCCCATGGACGCCCTCAGCCCTTGCAAGGCCGTGGGTGCGTTGCCAGCTTTTAATAGATAAATACGCTCTTTTATTTGAAGGCCCCCAAGTCGTATTGATTTAGAAGTACCTCTGCAAGAAGCTGATTTCACAGAATGGCTGTGGAACTAAACTATCTCGATGTTCGATATAATATTAACATATAAATACAATATAGTAACTTAGTAGCATAAAACTATTTCTAAATAAGCTAAAAGGTAACGTGACGTAGAAATATTGCTGTTACAAATATGAGTACTTATGGGAGTGTAGTTTTGAGTACATAAAGTTTAACAATAACAATGGTCATTGTCGAAGATACGCGTGACTTGGCGGAGTTAATCGTAAAGCTACACACCAAGGTCATGCAATAACGTAATAACGATTGGCAACGTTTAAACATTTCTGTTTTTATTTGCCTGCTTAATGTGTCAACTCAACAATTATTTTCGTTAAATATTAAACTTTTCTATGGTTGGCATAGATGTAATCATTTTATTTTTATGAATTATGCACATCTGAACAAAAAAAACACAATGCGGACGCAACGTGTGATTTTTAATAAAAAAAACACTGGTAATATTATATAATATACCTGTAATTGAGCTATGTTCATATCAGTAAGTATCTGCCTAGAGACACGGCGGCGGTCAGGCGCAAGTGGCACATTGGCCTTCTCCATGCTGCGACGCAACATTTCTGTGACTGGAGAGACAGGTCGGCTTCTTCGCTCATGCTGGAAAGGTACAAATTTCATCATAGGACATCTAAGCCGAGACAAGTTTGTAGATTGTCCTAAACTTAAGATTATCTCAAAATATTATTATGGTAGACTTAACAAAATCTGTTGAAAATGAAACTTAAACATCGTTAAAATTTTCCAATTGTTACTAATTGTTTTTTTTAATTTTATAGCGGACAACGGAGCAGGTGAGTCTTCTATATGGTAAGAGAATACCACCGCCCATGAAAAACCGCGCCAGTCTACGCATTGGTTATGTTGCCGCCGCTTAAGCGGCTTTTCTAAGGGCCTCCGATACCCTCACTCACTCTGCGAAACACAGTACAAGTACCGTTTCACTCTGAATATTGTGTGAGCCCGTGGTCCGGCCCAATTAGTGCGTCAGCATGGTTCTCCAACGGGAGCAACTATATTAAGACACTTTCCCGGCCACTGTCAACCCGTTCCAGAGACTGAATAAATTATAAATTAAATTATAATTATCTGGACTGAGATTCGAACCCGATAACTCTCGCTTTATGGTACTTCACTTCACTTTTAAAACGATAAAGCTATGAAGCTCTCATTGAAATGTACTGTTGAATTTTAATATGATACAAAAGGCAATAAAAATACACGCAAAAAATAACTTCTTAAATTACATTTTAACTCATATAACTTTAAAACATTGAAATAGTGTAAAATAAACTTCATTAATTTATTACCTGTTAACCTTAAGAAAACTTATAAGAAAAATAGTTACCTCCATTTGTATGCGGGCCAATTCTTTTGCTTGTGCCAAGGCAATCCTAGCTTCAGTCTGCAATGTAGCTTGTAGTGCATAGAAATCTGATTCCTTTAATTCTATATGATTCAGGGATTGGGTTGATCGGGTTTTAGAAGATTTTGATATTAATGTGGGTGGATGTATCTTAAAACCTACAAAAATTAATTATCATTTACAAATGATATTGGAAAAAATAATAAAACAAGTTAAGAAACCCAAAGCATGCACATATTTTAATGAAATAAAACCAACACCAATGAACAATATACATATAAAATTGTACCTAATATACTAGAAATAAAGAATTGTCTAACACAGATTTTGAATAAGTAAAATTCTCACCACTTTGAACGGTATTACATTTATCTTGTTTAGTTATGTTGACAGAAAGTGGTCTTGTTTGGTATGGATGGTTATAACTACTCTTGCTGAAGATACTCGAACGTGACAAACTTTTACTATTGCTACTAAAACTTCTGTCCAAGTCTGATGACTGAGATTCATTGTCAGAAGCTATCTCATTCATAAAACATATTTGTAAATTTTTTCCTGTAGGTGGAATATGAAGTTAGCACAGATTCCCTTAATTACTCATTTGTAAACTTCTGCACTTTTGTCGGATCTAAACTCGGATCAAACTAGGATCGTGGAATTAGACTGATTAATTAAGGAAATAGACAAAAGAGCAGAAATAGTATGCCAGAGCCAGGACCATAACCACTACAATAAACAATAACTTATGAACAATTAACTCAAAGCAACAATGAAATCATAAAAGCAAACTAATTGAGAACAACACTACCAGACAATTTAAACAACACAATGTTGTGAGGTGTGCTTATTATAATCTTATACCTTTTAAAATCTCAACAAGAACATAAGAAAAGAATATATAAAGAATATGTACTTCCACCATAGATCTTTATAATGAATACTTACCATTTTGTAATCTTGAATGTAAACTGGGTTTTTTGCCTGGTCGATCTGTGTGACCAAGACTATAGTATTCTTCAGAATCTATACCCATAGCTAATCGTTTCCTAATTTCTTCCCTATCATTACGTTTCTGAAATAAACATGAAACTTTATACAATACAAAATGAACAACCAAATAGCTTACCACACAAAAATCTACATAAATACAAGAATGTGTACATTTTTAGCATATGGCTCATTGTCAACTAGTTGCACAATCTTTGTAAATTTGTCCAATATGTTAGGATTATTATCTGTAATAATTGGCCAGTCAATTTCAGTCTGAACAAAGTCACCACCACTTATAACTCTAGGACTCAATGCTTTGTTATCACTATAATTTAAAGTTGCTGTTTGATCAGGCGATTTATTGACTTTGGATTTGAAAATTTGAAACTTCTTTTTAAACCCTATTTTTTCTATACCCTCTTTCTCTATTGGTTCAAGAGATGGTTTACTAAACTTTCTTTTAATATTAGTTAAAAAACTCTCAAACATCTTTAAAGCTAATCAGTCTTCGTTACTTTTTGGCAAAAAATGGCACAATTGTTAATTTTTAGTACTTAAAAATGATTATTGAAGAATCCTTCAATAGTGAAACATTTTTAATATTTCCAATATACTGACAATCAACAAAAATCCCTAGAAATGACAATCTTATTGATTGTCATGATTTTGACATTTAGGGCAAGGACAAGTCTGCTCTATTTTAATGTTCCATTTCTATAATTTATTGGTTTTGTAACAATAATATTGAACTGACTTTATTTATCTTTGGTTTACAAAATGTAATTGATATTAGCAACAAGTGTAACAAAGTAAAAACTTACGAGGCAGCATATATTATCAACTGATTCATGATTATCATACGTAATAGTGTATAAATCCAAAAGAAATCTTGTATCCTTTTTATAATGCCTTTGTTCTGGATGAAAATACGGTAGAGACGTCATCACAATCACAATATTATAAAATCTTATGAGAAAGAGTTAGATAACCCGATAAAGCAAAATGTAAATACCGTGCCAGCGTCAACGCGCTTGCAGTGAACGCGGTTTATGTAAATGGCGAAGTAGGTACAACCTACTCACTGCAACGCTGAATCACACTTAGAAAGGCACTTGTGCTTCAAGTTTGATTGGCAATTTTTTACTGTTATTATAATGAATACGGCTGCTTATTACTACAACGAACGTGTTTCGCATGTGATCATTATATGTACCGTTAGTAACTTTGGGAAGTGCAATACGTAAGTTTTAAATATATGTATACATAATATTATAGTACTATAAACGTCACTTCCAATGTTTCGGTTCGTTGAATATTTATTCTTTTACTCAAAAAATCGTACTTGACTGAGCGTTACACCACTTAAGCAATAAGATTGAAACAAATAAAAACGAATTCTACATTTAATGTAAATTCTATTCAATTCAAACCATTAAAATAAACAACGTCGAGCGTGTAAAACGTGGAAATGTTTTATCTAATAATTTAAATTAATATTTAATTAAGTCGCTCACGTAACATGTTCATACTCATACATTTATTAAGCTAGCACATGCTGTTAAATGTTATGCCGCTTGTTATTAAGAATACCTATTAAGAGACTCAAATCAAAGTTCAAAGAAAAATATTTTTTCATACTATTAATATAAGGGTGACACTTACACGTCTCTCTGCCTCTTTTGCCGCCTTAATGTAACTTTCTATTGTGTCTATGTCTAATTTCGGCAGCGCTGTTTCAATATTATAAACATCGAAAGTTTCTGAAAAAAAATTGTGTACATAATGTATAAATAATTTTAGCCTTAACGGTAAATAGCTTTTATAGGGTTGCTGTTTTCAAGACAATGTTTCTTAATAATATTATAAATGATTTAAATATTAAATAATTTTATAGAACATACCCAAATCGCTTTCAGCTAAATTAATATTATCTTGAAGGACGGATGAATTATGTTGAGCATTACATTTAAAAGGATCTTTGATTCCACTGAAATATAAATGATATTTTTTATTTTATTTCAAATTCAATTACTCTTCACAAATTTATCAATACAGCATATTACTTCGTTGTCATTACTTTAAACGGTTAATTCTAATTCTTACCTACCTCATCGTTACTATAAACGTATGAATGAATCCTGATAATATAATAAATAACTATTAATTACAGGAATCAGCGCATTATTCACAAAATCGTCTAATCGATCAACTGTTCGGCATCAAAACTGCGGACACGTCAAGTCTATTTTAAAACTATATTACGTGCATTAATTTTGCCACAGTAGCAACACGCTAGCTCAACATTACTAGATATGTCACTCTTTCGCAACATTTTATTGTATAAGATGAGTTTAATAAAACTAGTTTAATAATAATTTCCACAATTAATAAAGTAATTCATTGACCTGATCCTTTTCAAGTACCTAAATGTCGAATAATGAAAATTAATACTTCCTAAATCCAAATAGCATATATATTTATAAATACAACAAAAAAACTGAAAAATTATAAAAGCTTAAGTTTGATACCATATCTGTCGTATATTATACTATATATATGTCGCATACTAAGAAAAACTAAACTACTTAAAAAAATACTTACTTTTGAGCCTTTTCCAAATTTTTGTTAAGAATGCGATGATAATTAATTTTATCATTCTGTTTGTTACTTCCATAGTGATTTTGATTACGTATTTCTTTTTTTGTGTTAGAATTAGAGGACTTTAATAATATTCTGTTAGAATTACCATCTGTAATTATTGGTCTGTCTGCCCACAGCTTGTCTCTTTCTCGCATTTCGTTTATTTTTGGAATTATTTTTCTCAATTCCGTGCTTAGTTGTTTAATAGTGGTCTCTACATTGTTGCTCAATTTATCAGTATCATATTCTTCTTCATTTATATTTATTGCTTCTTTACCGTCAGATAAAACTGCGTCTTGTATTTGTTCATGACAGTTATCCAGTAATAAAAAAGTAGGCCTGCTTAAATTTATTTCCATTCTCACGTTAACTTCATTTGTTTGATTCATGTTAATTGTGTTGATTTCCTTTTTTGATTCAATATTTGATGCATCGCTTGTTTCAGACTCAACGTCACTATTCACAAGTTTTTTAATAACGTGATTGACCACTTCACTTATATTGTTTATTGTGGCTTCAATTGGTTTTTCAAAATTGTCTTTTATGTCTTTTCGAAGACCATCCAAGTCCTCTTGAATATTAATGTTATAGTTTAACAACTGTTTTATTTCATCTTCTACCTCTTTGTTAAAATCACCAATTATATCTTTTGTGTTGAAGTTGTTTTCTATATCATTTCCAAATAATGTTATATCGCAATTTATAATGTCATCATTATTATTGTTTGTTGATATAGTTTTAATAAGGTCCGGTATATCGCTTTGTTTAGATGTTTCGGAAGTGTTATTCTCTAGATTTATTATTGATTTCTCTTTTTGTTTAATAAAGCCCTCCAATTTGTTATTGTTGAGTTCTTCATAATTTTCATTGGCATCTTTTGTATCGAAGTCTGTTATATCCGTGTCAATATCCTCATCGGTCATTTCATTTTCTGAATGATAAAAGTTGTCTATATTTGATGTGTATTCCTGCAATAAAGAAAATTATCTGTTAATATAATAATAAATTCATCTTGTGTACCTATTAAATATATTGTTCTTAATTGCATATAAAAAGAAATTAATTTAACTACACAAAATACTTTTATAATCAATTATATATACATTAATGTATAATACCTGCAATGTATGAGCTAAATGTTGAAATCCTGGATAATTTGGATTTACAATACCACGGGGTACTCGATAAACACTATCCTCCGACATGTCTTCTGTATCCGATTGATCAAAAAATGGTTGTTCTTCATCAACAGGTGTAATGCTTTTTGACTCATTTGTAGTTTCTGGAAATACATTAAAATTATATCAAAAATAATATTCCACAACACGATACACACACATAATATAATTTGGATACGGATTTTAAATAATATTTCCAGTTTTTTCATATTTTGAAACTATCAATTACTAAGTCCATCGCTACTGATGAGCTACCATACAAAAGGCAACAAATAAAATCAACCGAAGATCCTTGCTCGATCAGGCAAAGGCCCAATGGGCTCCAGCGCCATGCGCTATATTATAATATTACGTTCTCGTATAATATTAAGATCTCACCTCTTGAAATTTTAATCTGCGAGCTTTTGCTGGTGAGATTAGGTTCCAATAACCTATTTAGTTTATAAAGGTGGTTACAAACTGTTGACTCATTTGTATTAGATTTATCTGTGTTAAAATTGGTTATATTATCTATTTGTTCATTGGCATTGGTCCAAAGATGATAGTTATCTATGATATTGCTTTGTTTTAATCTGTTATTTTGTATTCTGTCTTCAGAGTCTCGAAGCGATAAATTAGCTCTGTTATCTATAGTTGGTAGGTTGCCATTGTCGACGTCAATGTGAATCCTCATGATTTTCTGGAACAGAAAACCCTTGAACGTTACTGTATTGCGAAATTCTGAAAATAGTTCGTTTAAGCTCTTTTCACCTAATTTCAACTATAAAATTGTAATTTTAAAAAAATATATTAATATGTTGATAGGATAATTAGTCTATTATATTAAATATATTATTATATTAAATATAAAAAATATAAATTCTCTAATTTGCTCAACCAATTTAAACATAGTTAAATATACTGACGCGTCATGATGTCAAATTCATCATGTCAAAATTCAATAGAGACAGATGTTTTAATACCTACTGAACTAAGATTAACAATAAACTTTAATAAGTTTACTTAATAGTAGAGACTCTTTGGCCTTTGCTATTATAGCCTTATTTTGGTTATACTTTGTTTTCTTTTCATGCCTTATATAGACAATAGCAATGTAAGTAAAATACAAATCAGAAATAATAAAACTTAATTTTACGCGATGTACTTTCATATTTTTATTTGAACATAAAAATACGGCCCTTTGGCTAAATGCCCACTCTCTGTTTCAATCTTTATTCAGGCTTTCATGGTTTTATTTCGTGGACTCTATTTATTTTTTAGGTTTATTTATAAAGTATATACTGGGTGCATTGGACCTATCACTTAAAAATATTTGATATGAGTAATTAAAACTAAAGATCAGATAAATAAAAGATTATAAAAGCATCTAGTATCATTATAGATACTAAACAAAGTTCGTTTTTAAGCTCCAGCTTATTTTATTACATTTTTTCAGAACTGATCTAACTGTTAACTCTTAATTTCAACGTATTTTTCGTAAATATGAGACGAAATGTTACATATAAGATAATGTTATTAGAATTTGTTGTTCTTTTAAAGCTTCAATTAACTAGAAAACGAATGTTCAAAATACATAGTTATGACATAAATTAATAGAATTTAATGAACATAAATATTATTAGATAACGAAATTCTCTTATATATCTTCTTCATAGATCTTATATGCTTAATATAACGATACGAAGCTTATAGAGCTATCTTAAAATCATTTTCACCGCTAAATAAATTATTTATAAGTAGAATACTCTAGTTATATCACTGTGTGGCTATACTTAAACCTAAAAAGGAGTGGGTCAATAGCTCTCCTCTATATCACGATAGTCGAGGCCTCTTGAACTGTCACCAACGTTCATGCATAATTACAGTAAGTACGAGACCACGGTACATCCAGATTCCACGTTTTATTTATTTATATGTAGAATAAAAATGTGCATTTGTATCGGCTTTGAAATGATATACACATATTCCGAGATTACTGCGCCGTTGTTAAAAATTTAGAAATTAAGAACTAACAAAATATGTTTTCCCCACCTTTAATAAAAATGTTTTTGGTTACGTTTGCCAAATATTTACCCGCAACGCTTGAATAACAAAAATGAGATCCATTAGATACGCAGTACAAAGTAATCAATAGTGGTTTCTGTTATTTGGATATTCGTCGTAACTGTGCCATTGCCATGTAAGGCTTCTAATTGTAAGTAATGAATATCACACCTGCCTTCACTTAAATAGCCTATATCTACAACATATAGTTTATATATGTCACATTGTAATATATTACAGAATACTCAGCGTGAAACGGTACTTGTACCGTGTTTGTTGTTGTTTGAGTGAGGATATTGGAGGGCCTTTAAAGTGCCACTTAAGCGGCGTAAAAAAGCCGGTAACACAACTAAAGCGCGGTTTTTCATGGGCGGCGGTGTTCTTTTAGCATATTGAAGACCCACGTATTCCGTTGTCCATTATAGAATAAAAAAAATAATTAGTAATAATTTTAATTTCTTAAAATTTCATCAATAGAAAAATGACATTTATCATTAAAAATGAGCGATCAAATTTCATTTCCAATTAATCATTCGAGTTTTAATCGCTACTGAGAGGTCATGTTGCCGGTTTTTCATGTAAATTGCTATTAGTAAAGTGCGTGGTTGTTCTTAAGAATTTTAATACATTAGTAGATGCCATCAGCAGACAAGTGAATGACACGACCCGACGCGCCCTCGCCCTTCGCCTCTTAAACTTAATGGCCACAACAATGATGGATAACGCAAAGTACCTTCTATAACCCTGTTAAACCATTTTTCTTTGTATTTTCGGCACTTGACAGATTTATATCTTGTTTCATGTAAATAAATGCAAATTTTATTCTGTGACTGGTCTGTTTTGTACGTACAAACTTGAATGTTAAAAGAATGGATGTATTAGAGAGAAGTTATATTAATATAAATATCAGTTATTACCAACTTTAATGTGTAGTAATAGATATAAAGTTACAGCAATGATCATCTGTTATGCATTTATATAGAAACTCAATATTCCTAGAATAAAAGGCCAGAATACGTCTTAATTTTATATAATGATCACTTTGACTGAATCTATCCAAAATAGGTTTTCTTCCAGTTTTGATCCTAAGAACATAAAGCTGCTAAACATAAATAAAACAATTAATTATAAAACGACGACATGTTTATAATCTTTATATAACTTAAACTATAATATACTTTAAATTAAAAATTCTAAAACTAATAAAAATTTAAATCTTTATGTGAACGTATAGCGAAATATTCGCATGGTATGAATAAACAAAAACACAGAGTTTAAAACAAAAGATTGCCGAACAATGTGAACAAAAAAAGCCTAATGAGACAGCTATGTTTCGTTACGATTATTACCAGAGGTTCATTTCAACTCAATTGTATTTTAAAAAGGCTCTTCGCTGTCAAATGTAATCAAAAGTTCATTAATTCATATTTCATCCTGCTCAATTTATTCATAGTAACTAGGCTAGTATAAGTTTTACTTCATTGAAAACGTAAAATGCTTACCTATTGAAGTAAGTAAGCATTTTCAATTACTGGAAACTTTCCAAAACGCTGCGACAGCAGGAATACGTACAAATTAAAACATGTGAATGTAGGTTATGTTCCTTTCTCATAAGCGCCCTGTATTTATATATTCTCATATAATATATTTTCGTAACTATTATGTAATTACGATGTATATAACTACATAATATTATATAAAGAATATAGATACTACATTGATTACGTTCATTACACTCACATAATAAACGTTGAAGTCAGTGGAATTGAAAATCGCCTGCATTATAGTTTATTTAAAATAATATTTAAAATACTATGTTACTTACAAACTAGCAATTAGTTAATATCTCGTAAAAAAATTATAGTTTTATGTAATTTTATAATAAGTATGCAATTAATCAAACATATATTTACATTTTGGGTAAGGAAATACGTCTTTGTATATTACTTAATAATTATTTCTGTTATTGTATTCCTTATCAAGCTCGTAATCATTTTAAGTAAAAATAAATGATCCGTGAGGCCATAATGGAGCTACGATGTAGGCGTTTTCCACCCCAAGTTTATATTTAACCTTTGGTATTGGCCATAATAACCTCAACGCAGTAGTTAAAGAAAGTAGGAAATTTTCTATTTGGATTAAGCACATTGTGATGTTTTATTTTATCTAATCTGGTATATCATATTATTGAATATCAGGAAAAAGATATATAGAAAACTTATTGATCTATTTAATTAATTATGAAACTATTTTTGTTGGTCATCCCTTCCATACTTTATCAACATTATACAAAATACTATATTTGTATAATGTTCAATTATTATGTATTGTTATTATAATTCAATTTATATAATCTAATCAAATATAAATAAATATTTAAATTGATTTCGTGTCTCTGAATGATAATTTCAACGTCTGAGCTTAGACAATATCGTTCTATTCATCCAGTGAATTAAGACGGCAACGTATATTGGTCATTTAATGTCTACTTATTGATATAAAGTAGTCAGGTCGATTGTATTAACACTTAGTGAAATTCTAGTTCAATTAATTACAATCAGAGCAATATGAACACTCAGATCAGAATCAATTACAGTACACCACATATTACATACGCGATCTTTGATATTCATTCAATTTAAATTTACAAGATATACCCAATTTTGTAAGAACATAGAAATAGTACCTTTTAAGGGCGCCATCCTGATAGCCTAGCGCAGCTTCTGAATAATGAATGCACCGGGCAAGGTTATTTTTTATACTGTCCGTATACACCGAGAATCAATTCAGAATCGACACGTAGGACTTTTTAGTTCCAGGCTTATGCGAAAGTATTAAAACGGTTTACGTCACTCGGTTTAATGAGGTTACTGAAGGAAAATGTATGTTGTTGGGCGACGTGCACCCCGCCCGCCTTTCACTTCAAAATGATCGCGTGGTCGCCCGCCCTCTCCGTCGCCGTAGCGCCGACATTCGACTGCATGCCTTGGGCGGTTTTCCATTAACGTACTACGCAGATAAAAATACAAGGGCAGTTCATTACTAAGCAAATTTATTTACGTTCCTAGTACTTTCAAGCAAATTCTTTAGAATCGTTTAATATGCAGGTAGGTAATTTATAAGTATAAAGCATATTAAAATGGTTATTTGCACATACAAGCGTTTAATTTTGTAAAAATACAATATGTACTTTTTCAACATTATTAGAGACACCTGTAATTTAATTGAATGGATTTAAATTAAACTAACCTGAAAGCTCTTCAATAAAGTATTTTGAAACCGGAAGGATGTCGCTACACTGTTTCATAAAATATACCTCCGGTAGATGACGCTGCTAAAGCAGCCAAGTAAAAGCATCAAGTTTATTAAGTAAACTGGCTTGCCTGGCAATAGAGGGCGTATGATTGTCATAAACCCGGAAAATACATTTTTAACTACGCAAAACTTTCCGAGACTAAATTTGTATAAATTATTTTGAATTAATAATATTATTATGTTGACCCTTATAAAATAACGCTATAGCTCTAGAAATATTTTTAATTGTATTATCATAAATTATAATAATAAACAAAATATGGTGTGTTTTGAAAGACCAAGGCTGAACTATATGCATTCAGAAACAAGCACTTGACCGGCTCGACAAACTTATATACAATAGACACCTATTTTTATTTGGGTCGCGAACTTGTCACAAAAAAAATCTTTAGATTAACCAACGGTAGTTCAAATAAAAGACTATAGCACTTGATAAATATGTTATAACAGAAGTGTTTGTTACGAATGCAAGCGACAGCGTACTTGTGAATGTATAGCGCATACTGCATACCTAGACGTCTTGTAGCTTCTACTTGTTAGGAGCTAAGTTGCTGTTGTATATTCTTAGGGTCGGCATGACATAATCCAATTTAGTATTATATTACTCCCTTGTTAGTAAAGATAGTACAATTACTTGAAATATTATACTGACGTTGTAACTAAATATATTTTTAATAAAACATTATTTTAAACTATTGAAAGTAGTTTCATTTACATTTATAATTAGAACGCTTTACGGCACACAAAATTCATGTGATTGCAATTTTTCCATATATAATTTATTGAATATTTTATTAACTATTCCTTGTTATTTATGTATATATCAAACGAATGTTCTACTCTATTAATCGCTTACAATATATGTAAACTATTTTAACCACAACTAAACGCTCTGAATGAAACGTTTCCAAATCAGAGGAATATTCCCCTTCTGAAGACATTTCACTCATGCGATCGATGAGCCCGTCGTATAACATTCATCATCTCACTTTAGTTTATATAAAACTCACTTTCTCAAAACAGATTGCTCCACACCAACTTATCTAAGCGGAAGAGAAATAATATTAAATTATCGTTTTTACATACTCAACCAAGAAAAGAAGGTGATATATTTGTAGCATTGTAAGTTCTAAATTAATGAGACTACTTAATTTCACGAAAAGCTTTGGTGAAATCGAAATAAATTTATTCAAACGTTAATTTTTTTTATTCAATTATTTACGAGATTTTTAATCTCCATATCGGTAGATAGATAAGATTTTTTAATTTTTTTTACAATATCACGTAATCTTCTACAAACTTACAATTCTACGTATTTTTAAAGGTAGGTGTAACCTGTAAGGTGTAATAAATGGAAGTTCAATAATATCTGTTTTATTGTTTGGTTTTAAATATTGTAAGTATGTCTAAGAATGTATGTCGAAGTTTCGATTGTGTACATTAAATTACTTTTTTTTTCAAAATGTGTGTGCATAGAACCGCGTTGCGTAATTTTAAAATGTCTTATTTTAATATTTTAAACGTTATTTTACTAAACAGTTTATAGTTGAGGATATAATATTTAAAAAAGTTTATAATTTGTATAGAAGACTGAGACAACGCATTAACCCTATAATATTTTACTATCTCTTTAAGACCTTTCTTTGTATTAAGTATTAACGTCTAAAGATATTATAAAACTTGAATTTAGTCGCTAAACGCTTATTGTTATGGTAATTTAAAGTATCTATTAAGTAATCTAAAGTATGTAAGAATTCTTTTTTATGAAAACGGTGGCAAACGAGCAGGAGGCTCACCTGGATAAGTGGTACTCCGCCCAGGGACAACCCTAGCCTTTGCTGGGCCGCGAGTGCGTTGCCGGCCTTAAAAACGCTAATATATAAATTAATCATCAAGTAATAACAAGTTGAATAAATATCAACATTATTTTACACATACTCAACCGTGAGTCTTTATATAAAATATTAAATTGTTTATGAAATGTATACCAAATAATTCAATAATGTAAATTTATATTCATAATCGTATTTAATGCACTTTGATTCTTATCTCTTTAAACAAATTTGATAAAATTAAATGCCAATATAAAAAATGTAACTACGTATCAAATTTTGCATAACCTTACCTTATATAAAAAAAGGACTTAAGATTATTAAACACGCAAGAGACAATAATTTTAAAACCGATGTGCTTCCGTAGCCACTGCTACGTAACTACTGACGCACCTTACGCCTACAGCTACGGTTCCATCGCGTCGCCCGCTTCGTACACAGCTACGAACAGTCAAGGCCTTTGATTTTCCGGATAAGGGCTTATATTAACATTAGTTTAACTTGTTTCATAAAACTTTAAATACATTTAAGTAGATGACTAAATTATTTTATAAATTAAAAAAGTATACTTTATGTCTGTACTCATTTTAAAAAATTCGGCACATTTGAAATGAATTAAATAAACTGTCACTTTAGGTATAGATACATACTTTTAGACGAGACATTAGATATTACAAAGAATCAATTAATGACAAAAATGTTTTCCATAAAATCTTTTCAAGTGTAAACGCAGAACCTCGAGCCTGCAATTAAGAGGAGCCAACGTTTATAGCATTAGATAACAAGATCCTTGTTCCTTAGTCTAAATTCTGAAAAGCCAGACGTAATTTACGCTGATACGCTTGAAATTTGCTTTTCTTTTATAACATAACACTTCCTGTAGTTTCATAAAATATTACTAATGATAAAAATATATTTTTTATAAAGTTAGTTAAAACTATTAGTTCACATCACCCCACACGCAAAATAGGCGCTTAGACGTACGAGTTTCGGAGAATAACTACGAATATTATTTTTTAAATTTAGATGATTTTTTATTAATAAATGCAAATAATTTTCGATATCTTAATTTAAATAAAAAAATTAATTTACAAATATGTTTTATTAAAAAATAAATATTATTGTAACACTTAATTCATAATTTAGAAACATTCTAGAAATTTATGATACAAGTTGGCTGATAAAACCCATCCGTTGCTTGAGATTTTCTTTGGGACAAATGAATGTTGTTGAGCTCCATTATACCAAAATCGTAGTCATTAAATTTCTCTAAAATCTCAGAACCATCGAAACTTTCTCTTTTTAATATAGGACTTTCATTTTCGGTTGCTTTTCCTCTATACTTCGAGTTTAATAGTGTTACGTGCAACTTAACGTTATCACGATCAAACTCCTTTTTCATAAAACCTAAAAAAAATAAAAAAATTATCGTATTAAAAATTTAAATTCATAAGCATTTATTCAAATAGGCGCCATAATGAAAATTTTTGC
>DWCF01001958.1:0-26616 GCA_018230265.1 Delias oraia | reverse complement strand
CCTTTGAGAAATATGTACGCTCTTTTCTTGAAGGTCCTAAAATCGTATTGGTTTGGAAATAACCCTGCTGGCAGCTAATTCCACAGTGAGGTGGTGCGCGGCACAAAAAGCCTTAAAAACTCTCAATTTTGTAATGGCAAATATCGAAGTGAGAAATATGAAACATAGTAAGTAAATAAATTTTTATACTGAAAAAGTTTTATAAAAAAGTTAAAAAGTTTTATACTGAAGAATTTACTGTTATTTTACATTAGTTAATATAAAGAAATTCATATTTCTAACATATTTCAATTTGTTAAAAATAAACTCTTTGTTAACTGAGCAACAAAATGATTCATTTGAAGATAAACAAATTTCTTATATATATATATAAATATATATAAGATGTTTAGATATATATATCTTATATTATATAAGAAATATAGTTATACTTTTATATTATATAACTAAAAAATCATGAACCAGAGTTTACAGAGATTACAGAGTAAAACTTACTTTGATTTCTTTATTTGTGTCTCAATACACTTTTTAGTAAATATTTTTCCAATTATCCAAGTAAATCTACCATTACTAAATACTTGCAATAAATTTTGTATGGGTAAAGTCAACAAAGCCAGGATAATGTCGTTTTAAGCAAACCCTATCCTTGTATCGTGTGTTTTACGACTTTTGGACCTCTGTCAAAAATGATTTATGAACCATTTCGCCGAAGAAACTTATTGAGTTCATATTTTTTTACACCTCATTTATAAAATATAATTAGGTAAATATATGTACACGTATGTAAAACTAAATTCGGTGTGTAGAATAAACTTAAAATTTGTTTCTCTGAAAATAAGGTACTTTTTAAATTAATTGTGTACAATAATATAACCTCCACTTAATTTAAGATAACAAACTCTAGAAATAACGAAAAGACAATAAAAGTCAATTTTATGGAAGGGCAATTTGCCGGCCATACAGGCATCAAAGCTCCACACGGTCTTTTAGGGCGACGTGCAGGTACAAATACAGACGCGAGATGCGGAGCAAAAATGAAAAACCTAAACATTTTAAGCTATTTTGTTCATACACGTAACGTAAAGTTAAAATTAATTCTTTACATATTTCATAAACAATTTAAAATTTGGATTAAAAAGAGTTTAAAAATTTGCACCATGATTTGAACGATATTTTTAATACTGTTAAAGGTTTGACACTAATTTTATGAGACTAATCTTCTAAAAACATTTTCTATAACAGCTTTTGAATGCCTAATTAATTTTTCCTCCAGCGAATTAAAAATTTAAGAGTGATTTTAAGGAAAAATTTGACACAGCGGAGAAATTGAATAAAAAATATATTTTTCTTGATACATAAACAATAATATAATTGACATGAAAATGTTCTTAGAAGATGAATTATATATTATTGACATTTGAGGCAAAATATTCAATTTGGCCAAATAAAATTAATCTTCACAAAACAAAATATGAATAAAAAATTCCTTCTTACTCTAAGAAACTTCTGTTTTTCATCTTCATCAATCATTTCCAATTTCCAAGTCGAGATTATACCCACAGGGCTTCATCTTACTAGTATTGTTTCAAAATTACATTGTATTTTTCTTCGATAAATACTATAAAATAATGGAACTTATAGAGTTCTAACAGAAATATTGGTTTATAAATATTTAGCCCATTCATAAATACACCTTCTTCCGAATTGAGGTAATTTAATTTGATACAGACATTCAAAATGCTCACTATAGTTAACGTCAAAATTACACAAAAAAATTCTTTAAGTGTTAAATCAGTTTTGTTCATGTTTAATATAAGCCGGATAAAATTTCTTTCATAATAGCAAATTGCAAACAGAATAATACAGTAACAAAACGATGTAAGTTATAATTATCTGTGTAAAGATCAAATAAACAGGTTATTTTTTGGAGTTTTAGCGCCAACCAGCGCATCTGGTTTATATTATTATCTAATAAAATGATATGATATAATATTTTGTATGTTAATTGGTGGAGTTTTAAGCAGTACTCAGCAATGTGTATGATTTGTAATATAATTAAATGAAAAGTACAAAATTATGTTGTTGTAAATTTCTTTATACAGTACAAGTATTTTTTACAAATTGTCGTCATTTTACTTGGAATTTAACAATCTCTAAATGGGTAGTATCTAAATCCGTTAAAATGTTATAAATATATTATTTCTGATAAACAAAACAATCGCTTTTTGTATTATTTCATCAGCATCAACTTTTCAGCCGTAAGACGTCCACTGCTGGACATAAACCTCCCCCTTGGACCTCCACGCATACCTGTCGGAGGCGAGCTGCATCCAGCGTCTTATGGCGACGTTTATAAGGTCGTCTGTCCACCTTGAGGGTGGACGTCTCACGCTGCGCTTGCCGATCTATGGTCACTCTAACACTTTTCGGCCATCCCCTCTAAGTGCGATGTGGCCTGCCCATTGTCACTTCAGCTTGCTAATTCGGCGGGCTATGTACCGACATAGCCGAATTAATTACCGAATTTTAGTTAGTCTACTTGTTGTATTAATTATTATATGAGAATTCGTAAATAAAAACAATTTTCTGAATCATATAAACCCTAGACCGTTAATGAGACTCGAGAGATTGTTTATAAAGTATATTGCTCGCAAAGTCATTATTACTACTAGAACGTGATCAATTATGTCTGAAACATTTCTATAGGGATATTTTATTCTTCACCTTACTTCTAGCTGTCATAAAGTTAAAAACTGCATTGTACAGTGAACATGCAGTAGTGCTAATTTAATACAAGTATAGTGTTCAATGAAATATTTAATTTTTTTATTCTATAGCGGACAACATAGCAGGTGGGTCTCCTATATGGTAAGAGAACACCGCTGTCCATGAACAACCGCGCCACAGTCTGTGCATGATTGTGTTGCCAGCTTTTTACGCCACTTAAACGGAATTTTTAAGAGCCTCTAATATCCTAATTTGTTCTATAATACAAAATATTCGGAGCGTACACCATTTGAAGAAGTTTTTAGGTAATATCTTGTGCAGGAAAAGAGTAAGTACGGAAATTTATCATTGTCATAATTAAATCTTGATGGACTCTCACAAATCAATCATTTAGTTGAAAAATCGAGCTGTTTGAAAACAAATTACAAAATAGAATCTCGTAGCTAAGTGTTCTTTGAAACTTACACGAAGCGAATTTCTATGTAAGAGTTTGACAGTGGCCGAGGCGAGTAACACTGTCACCCGTGGGGGAACTGACGCACTAAATGGACCGGTTCGTCTCGGAGATTGTGGCGCGATTATCCATTTGCGGCAGTGACCTATTAATAATGAAGACTTGCAAGGCCCGCTACGCTATAAAGTAAAATCCTTTTATAAAAACCAATTTTTATAACGTAAAGGACATCATGTCCTGTTTTATGAGAAAGTGTAATAAATATCTCGATTTACAACCGATTGAATCCTTTATGCTAATAGAAGAGAAGAATTCAAGTGAAAGGGGTCATAAATGAAACATTCTTGTAAGGGTTGTATTAAATGACAGATGCCTATTTTGATGTTCAACTCACTTGAGACTCTGTAGTCCAAAAATATAACACCTTCAAACTGCTTGATCTGTATGTTAACGTAAGTATCATTATACTGACACTGACAACAATGTAATCGTTAATCATAGAAGAAATAAGAAAATAAAATAAGAAAAAATAACACTTATTTTTTTATGGTATACTGGTTAACGAAGCAGGTGGGTCTCCTTTATGGTAAGAGAACACCGTAGCCCATGGACAACTGCGCCATTGTCTGCACCGGCTTTAAGGGCCTCCGATATGAGCAGTAGTAGCACCGTTTCAAGTACAACTACCCTTTCACGCTGAGTATTCTGTGAGCCCATGATATCACTTCGGACAAGGCGACTCAATTAGTGAATTTCCTTCAACATAGCTTTCCCATAGGTGTGACAGTATTAGAACACTCGCTCTGCCACTTTCAAACTCTTCCAGAGACTGAATAAGGACTTCCGGACCGGGATTTGAACCCGAAATCCCTCGCTTCATGGTAGACTTAAAAAACCATTTAGCTACGAGTTTTTAATTCACTCTTTTAGTGATACAAAACCATATATTTAGTAGCAACTAGTCCATCATAAAAAGACCACATAATTCGTCTAAAGTAATGAAAATCTTAAGAAATTGTATTATTGTTGAAGATGTAAAGCACTATAATCTACGGGATTCGGGGCGGCCACTGTCAATTTTCTCCACAGAAATAGGTCATTCCTTCCAATTTAATTTTGTCTTGTGAATGGAGGCATCGCTCAATTTGCATTGAATTAGAAATACGTGACCAGAGATTAATATTGTTATTGTAATTGCCTTGATATATTAGAGAATCGCAATTTCGTTTCATGTATGAAATATTTCAATTTAATAGGAAAATACCAGACTAATTTATTACCATTTTGTTTGTACGATTAAATCGATATAACAGGCTTTGATTGCCAACTGAGAGCTATAGGAGCGGAAATTGGAAAACCGTTCTATTAACAACTGCCATGTTTTTCTTGGTTTGCATGTGTTGACTATTGACATACTCAAGTCGTGTGCATGAGTACAGTACAATGACTGATGACAGTCTTTCAACGCCATTTTATTACGCAGAAATGGTGCGAAATTGTCAATTATTTATTGTTTATAGAATTTTAGCTAGAACTTTTAGACAGCCTTTCGGGAGCCTCTTAGGGAAATGGTTTAATAAGTCTACCAAAAGACGAGAGGTTTGAATCCCGGGTGACTATAAATTATAATTTAATTTATAACTTGGACGGTGTCTGGAAGTGCTTGACAGCGGCCATACCATAAAAAACTCGCATGAAATATTTAAATTAAATATTTTTTTATGTAAATGGGGGAAAATAAATAGGAGGCTCATCAAAGATATGCGGTCCTCCGCCCATGGACACTTCCAACCGTTACTGGGCAGCGGGTGCGTTGTTGGAAATTCACAAAGTATAATATTGAATGTTGGATCCGTATCCTTATTATTTTTTTATATAGCAGGCAATGGAGCAGTTGCGTCTCATGGTAACAACACCGCCGCCTATTAACAACCGTGCCTAAGTCCATGCATTGGTTGTGTTGCCGGCTTTCTAAGCCGCTTAAGCGGCACTTATAAGGGCCTTCGATATCCTCGCTCACTCTGCGAAACACAGTACAAGTACTAATTCACGCTGAGTATTCTTTGAGCCCGTGGTATCACATCAGACGAGCAGGCTCAATTGGTGCGTCAGCATATGCTTCAGCGTGGCTCTCCCACGGGATATAGTACTAATTATTACGGTCAGTAAAATAAAAAACATGCAATTCTGTTACCCTAAATTTAATACGTTATCCGAAAATCTTAATTTGATCTACTTTAGAAAGTATCCCTCTATCCGATACTGAAATGTAGTATTTCTAAGAGATTCACTTTGCCGACGTCAGCAAACGCCATAACTCAAGCGAACTCCTTCGGGGCCGTGCTATTTCGCTCGTAACATGTGTCAATTTTGTTTTTTTTTGTTTTCACATATATACACCGGAAAAAATACTGATTTTTTCCGAACTTTTTTTAAACAAAATATTTATATGAACTCTATTAAGAATGTGTTTAAAATATTTTCGTGAAAATAATAGTGTTTTAATTATTTCTACATATTAATACATCATCATCCTAGTAACTCCACTGCTGGATGACTGCTGGTCGCGGCTTTTTAAGATCGTCTTTCTATCGCGTGGCGGGACGTCCCACTCTGATTAAGATGTACTTATTAAGATTATACTGTCTTTAAATACGGGTAAAAGTCAACCAAAAACCTTATAGAAAAAGATAAATATTTGAAACAATTCTATATCAGAAAAACCATAAACCGTAAACAAAGACAAACATGCAATTTGCTGAATAAAATCTATTTAGATCGTATTAGCTATTCCAAAACTAACGTCGAACTCCGCACGATGCAATGAATCGGTGTTCGTTAGTCGTGTACCCGAGTGGAATTTTGATATTACGAAAGCTGTAAGACTGTCAAAGGTACGTTTCAAAGATAAGAAAATTCTAAAAAGTTTTATAATACTACGAGCAGTGGCGATACGTAGTGGGAGTGGAAAGGATGGCATGACCCGGGCAATACTTTTTATGTGGCGGCAAAATATCACAGTGAATATTAATAATATTTGATGCATTTCATACTTTTATCGCAACTATAAATTCTGACAGATTGAAAAGAGTATGGTATGTTTAATTACTGCTGCTGTGATGAATTTAGGAAATGATTTCTGGCACACCGTTCTCTAGGGAAGATTCCTTGCAAACAGTGGCAAATGAGCAGGCGGCTTACTTAGGATAAGGGGCCTCCGTCCATGGACACCCCTGGTTCTTTCGTCTTTTTTTGAAGCTCCCCAAGTCGTATTGGATTGTAAAACCTCTAACTAATAACTATAAACAATCAGGTTGACAATTGACAGAAATTTTAAATGATTTCGTCTTCATTAGAAAATGTTTAATACCGTAATTTAGATTACTTTTCTTTTATATTATAAAATCTAACTGGTATTACTCAAGATATAAAAACTACTCTTGCCAACATTTCCCTAGCATGTATGAATAAACAATATATATTAAATTGAAATATCTAATTATAAGAGCGACTAAATTGTCTTCTGCCCCGGGCTTCCAACACCCACGCAACGTTAGACTATGAGGTAACTATCTCATAGCAGACATGCAAGTCATTATTACAGATATAAGCGAAGAATTTACTATAACCTCGTGCGTGAAATAGTCAGAGTTTAATTAAAACATCAGGCTAGAAATGTAAGGTAAACATTTCATACTGCCAGTATCTCGATGATTTACATTTGTTGTTGTAAAAACAAGACCTCCTTTTGAGAGCCTCGTAGCGTAATGGTTTTAAGAGTGTACCATAAAGCCAGAGGTATCGGGTTCAAATCCCGGTCTCGGTTCGAATTATAATTTCATTTATAATTTATTCGGTCTCTGGAAAGGTTTTGACAGTGGTCGGGCGAGTGTGTTAATACTGTCGCACTCGTGGGAGAGCCATGCTGACGCACTAATTGGGCCAGTTCGTCCGAAGTGATACCACGAGCTCACAGAATACTCAGCGTGAATCAGTGCATGTACTGTGTTTCTCAGAGTGATTGAAGATATGGGAGTCACTTAAAAGTGCCGCTTAAGCGGGATAAAAAGCCGGCAACACAACCAATACGCGGTCTGTGGCGTGATTGTTCATTGGCGGCGATGTTCCCTTGCCACATAGGAGACTCACCTGCTCTGTTGTCCGCTATAGACCAAAAAAAAAGTCTCGTGATGATGTGAACCGTAAATATTACTCAACTCCCAATCATGGCAGTATATTCGAGATTTATAAGCCAGAGTGGACACTGGACATATAAAAATAACCTGATTTTGTGCTCCATTTGTTCAGAAACGAAGAAAATGTAACTCGCAAAACGTCTGTTATATTTCAAAGAGTTTTATAAAATTTAAAATGAATATTTTTGAAGAAAAATAATCTCACACTAGGGCTCTATTGTGAGATAGCACTTTCATTGTTGCAACAATAGTTTTATTATAGATAGGACTGTCCATGGGCGGTTGTGAACTCGTATTATCAAAGGCCTGCCCCATTGTCCGTTATAGAAAACAAAAGGGTACTGAATCAAAACGTTATATCTTACGTATGTATGTATGTGTTTTATTTTACAAAAAATACTATTTAACCTTAAATTAAAACACAAATACACAAAAATTGTGTTATACTGTTAAAAATAACTCAACTTCAACTCTGAGAAGTCGCAAGTAACTCAGAGAAATAAATATTAAAATTTTATTATAATTTTTTATTCTTATTATTATTACTATTTTCGTAAAAACTAACTCCCAAGCAGTTTTGTCTTTTAAATAGTCTGAAATTTAAACAGACAGACAAAATATAAATCTTTAATTAATTATAAATAAATAAACTTACTGCTCTGCATTCCATGATGTATTTATTTTTATATAATGAAATATCTTACTTACTGACTGTAGTCAAACATAAATTAATTCGAAACTGTTAATAAAAAAAAATTAAAAAAATAATGTTAAAAATCAGAAATTTGGAGATCCGTAGACGAAAGTTATCGACATAGCCCGCCGAATTAAGACGTGAAGTGGCAATGGGCAGGCCACATCGCACGTAGAGAGGATGGCCGATGGGACCGAAAAGTGTTAGGGTGAAGACCACGGACCGGCAAACGCAGCGTGGGACGTCCACCCACAAGGTGGACAGGTGACTTTATAAAGGTCGCTGGAAGACGCTGGACGCAGGTCGCCTCCGACAGATATTCATGGAAGTCCAAAGGAATGGAAGGGCCTATGTCCAGCAGTGGATGTCTTACGGCTGAAATGATAAATATAGAAAAAACATTAATTTCTATCCTTCTACACATTCTTTATTTATAGCGTTTTTTAACGCCATTTTTATATCACTCCATCATCAAAACGATTTGACATTTCGTTCATAAACAATAACTAATAAAACATATTTAAAATTGTAGAGTAAAAATACATCTCCCTAAAAGACAGGCCATATGGATATCAAATTTATTATCGACTATATCTTCTTGGAGATTTCATATTCAACAAACTACTTTACAAATTTTCGAAGTTAGATAAAACATACTTTACTTGAAAACTATATGAACATTTTCAAACTTACTTAACTTCATAGCAAATTCATCGCATTCTATGTTCATACGGCTTACTTGTTGTATGAACTATAGCTGTATGATAATTTATGAGTGTACTCACGCATAAATTATATTATTTTTATGAAATGAAGGCAAAACGGGCAAAAGTATCATCTAGAATAGATGGTCAGCTCATGGACACTTAAAGCCACAACAGGGTCAGGTGTCACTAAGCCGTATGTATGGTTTGGAAATACCTCTGCAAATTGATTCCACAGAGTAAAACACCTTAAAAACCTTAGTTGTCGAAAGACAAACATCGAGGTGATACAGATGAAACGGAAGAGGTCTCCTATATGTTAAGAGAAAAAGCCGCCCATGGGCAGACGCGCCACATTCGAGTCATTAGTTCTGTTGCCGGCTTTTTACGCCACTTAAGAAAAGTATTTTTAAGTGCTTCCGATATCCTCACTCAGTGAAACACAGTAGAGGCACAACTTATTTCATGCTGAGTATTCTGTGAGCCCGCGGTATTACCTCGGACGAGCCGGCACATTATAATTTGTAATTATCCGGACCGGTATTCGAACCCGATACCTCTCGCTTCATGATAGACCTATTAAACCACTTAGTTATGAGGCTCTTCTATCATAAGATTTGAATAGCATTATAAGTAATATATTATATGACAAAACAAAGTTTTCTGGTATCAGCTGGTTTATTTAGATAGCAAAATGAGTCAAGCATTATCTTAGAAAAACGTCAAAGAACTTTAGTAAGGTTTTAGTCGGCTGTCAGTATGGCGTAAATTCACTTTATCGGCCGATCCCTTTGGACCATTTAACCCAATTCTCACACGACCTCAAGTTGACGAGGTTCAGCCAACGAAAGTATTAATGAACTTTGTCCCTATCAATTCCCGTGGTGTAAATAAACACTGTTTTATTTGTTAGATGAAGACTTTTTTTAATGTAAAATCAGGAAGCAAATGAGCAGGCTCATCTTGGATTATAGGTGGTTCGCCTATGGACACCTCCAGCTCCTGTTGGATTGCGGGTGAGTTGCCGAATTTTTTGGGATGGGTATGTTCTTTTTTTGAAGGTCCCCAAGTCATATTTTTTTTTTGTATAAAATCGTTGTCAAACGAGCAGGAGGCTCACCTAAGGCAAGCGGTCATCCGCCCATGGACACCTGCAGAGCCGCGGGTGCGTTGCCAGTCTTTAAGGAATATGTAAATTAGAAATACCTTTGGCATTTGACTCCACAAAGTGGCAGTGCCCGGCGCATAATGCTATAATAAGGCAATTAGTAAAACAAAGCTGTTTTATTTCTTATAGTGGATGAAGATTGCATTACAGAATACCAGCGTGACATAGTACTTATATTTTATTTCGCTAAGTAAGTGAGTATATCAGAAACTTTGGAAATTGTACCGATTAAGCGGCGTAAAGCATCAGCAGCACAACCAAAGCGTAGATTGTGGTGTCATTATATACATAGAGACGATACGTCCCCTCCGTTGCCCGTTATATCATAAAAAAAGTTGATGAAAACTATTTTATTCGTTACATTATTAATTCAAACCTCCCAGGCTTTGGTCACGTGTCTCACATTCGTCCAAAAAACTCGTAAACATCTACGGATATCTGTTAAAGAATATTTAAGGAGAAAAAGCTTTTTGCAGGAAAAACTTTATTTGTTTACTTTCTTAACTAAGTAACACTAATAAAATATTGTATGATCTCAATGTTAAATGTTTAAATGATGAATAAAAAAAATTATTACAATTTAGTTTTATTTATTTTTTATACACTTTTTTTAATAAGATTCTCTAAAATCGTACCTTTTATAATGTTCTGTCTCGTTCAAGTAACAACGCGTCCGCGAAAATATACAAGGCGTTGTTAAAAGTAACGCAATGTTTATAAAAAAGGAGCAAATATTTGTTAAGCTGAATTCAATTCAAAGACTGTTTATCCTTTAATAAAATAAACAGTAAAAAATCAGATATGGTATTATTTTAGTTATTATAGACAGATATGACACCGCGGACTCCTATTCCTATACTGGTGGACTCCCGGAGGTCTGGGGTCCACTGGTCTGAAAACACTGCCAAACATGGGGTCCATGGATCGTTATAGGCTCGTTAAGAAACGTGTAAAGGTTAGGTTAGGTTCAGGGAAGTAAAATAGTTTATATGTGGACGACAATGTCACGCAAGGATGTATCATAAAGGTATAACAGTCTAAATAGAAATTTATGCCACCAGGACAGAATAACTGTCTACCCAGTAGGTACTCTTAGCAGAATAAATTTGTATTAAAAATGTATACTGCTAGATAAAGTAGTAATAACACGTACTCTGTCAAGTTTAAGATAATACTTTTGACAAGAAGGTCTTGAAGTAATGTTTTATAGTTTGTTAAAACAATCTCTCATCTTTATCTAACCATAAAGCATAACCATGGAACTCGATTCTAAATCTTCTTATAGCCATATTCGATAATCAAAAATGTTCGATACATCTCTGTCAAAATAATTCCTTGTGTTAATAAAAACAATAATTATATGGAAAAATATAATTTAAAAAATATTAAAGATCCATAATTAAATTATAGAATTCAATTTTTAAAACAAAAATGGGATCTCTCCGGCGGGGAATCGAACCCCGGTCTCCCGCGTGACAGGCGGGGATACTGACCACTATACTACCGAAGACCTATGTGAAATGTCGAAATTTCAGTTCATTACTCTAATTGAAGATAACCATAAACAAATTTTATTATTCAAATAATTGTTAGTCATATTTTTCTTTATTTTGCACTTGATTTAGATTTGGACAATAATAATTATTATAACACAGTAACATTACAATGAAATAAGAATAAAGAAATTTGTAATAAATAACTTATTTAGAGGAAGAAAAGATTACTATATTTTCGTATTTTATTGAGAATCTGGACCGCATGGCATAAACTGTTATATCACATTCCACCGAACTCTAATTACATTATTTAAGATGAAGACTTTGGCAAACAAATTATTCTTAAAATGCAACTAATTTTATGATTAAAACTTGCTAATTCACAGTTTAAAGAGAATAATATAAAGATACACGCATTCGTTGTTGCTATGACGTCAAAATCTGTCTTTTTCGAGTATAAAGTGGGATTACCCCACAAACAATGTAAATAAATTATTTCGTCCTGTTGAGATCTATGTAATTATGGTCAATGGCTTGATTTTGGCCAAATTTTGTCCAAAGAAAGGTCTTGAGATTCTCGTGGCTAAATGATTTTATAAGTCTATAATGAAGCGAGAGGTATCGGGTTCGAATCAAGGTCCGAAAAAAATATAATTTTAATTTATTGTTTTTCTGGAAGGGCTTGATAGTTGATGGGCGAGTATCTTAATACTGTTGCATCCATGGGAGAGCAATGCTGAAGACAATACTAACGCACTAATTAGGCCGACTTGTCCGAAGTGTTACCACGAGCTTACAGGATACTCAACTTAAAACGGTGCTTCTACTGTGTTTCGCTGAGTAAATATATTGGAAACCCTCAAAAATGCCGCAATAGTTGCGTTAAAAGGTGACAATACTACCAATGCGCAGACTGTAGCGTGGTTGTCCGTGGGCGGAAATATTCTCTTACCATATAGGAGACCCACCTGCTCTATTTTCCGCTGTATCATAAAAAATTAGTAATTAAAGAGGAGAAAAAACAATTCTTAACCTAAAATTTCATTATTCCCAGCCCACTCAATAAAACTCTCAAGAAAACATTTCAAGTTAACCCTGTTATTTCATCCTTGCTTTACAAAGAACAATCTTTGGAATTCTATACTCTATTCTCTTTCAAAACAACACTTGCCGTGTGACAACAAGCAGAAAATACAAAATTCTTTAACATTGTTACGCAAAGCTTTCAAACAATCACAAATCGGACGCTGAATAATATTTCAGTGAAATGCCACTCATAAATATGACACAACTATTAGCTTCGAATGTCTTATAAATGTTTATAATAAATTCTAGCCTAAGTTAAATAAAGTAAAATTAAATTTTTATAAAAATAATTCTAATGAAGCAAGAGAGATCGTGATCGAATGCCGGTCAGGACAAATTATATTTGAATTTTTAATTTATTAGTTCTCTGGAAGGGCTTGACAGTGGATTGAAGACAATGCTAACGCACTTATTGGGCCAACACGTCCGAAGTGCCGCTTAAGCGGCGTAAAAAACCGGCAACACAAGCAATGCGCGGACTGTGGCGCAGTTGTTCATGGGTGGCGGTGTCGCTAACGATATAGGAGATCCACCTGCTCCGTTGTTCGCTATATAAAAATAAACGCTTCTAAAATCCTCGTGGGCGAGTGGTCTTGTCAACCAACGTGATGTCATGGGTTGATACGACGATTTTCGATACGATATCGAAATCATCATTGATTGAGTTGAACCTCGGTCTGAATGCAGTTTTTTTATGGTCTAGCGGAAAACGGAACAGGTGACTCTCCTATATGGTAAGAGAACATCACCGCCGATCAACAACCGCATCTCAGACCGCGCATTGATTGTGTTGCCGGATTTTTACGCCACTTATGGGGTATTTTTAAGGAACTACGTTATCCTCACTCACTAAGCGAAATACAGTAGGAGCATCGTTTCAAGTACAACATTTCATGCTGAGTATTCTGTGAGCCCGTGGTATCATTTCGGCCGAGCCGGTCCAATTAGTATCTATAGTCTATAGTAGTAATCTATAATATAAATTATAATTGTTGTTGGTCTGTGGGCTTGACAGTGGCTGTGTTAACATTCGGACCAGGGATCGAACCCGTCGCTTCTTGATGGACCTATAAGACTACTTAAAACTAAGTCTAAAGCACTCCAGACTAACTTAACTAAATGTGTGTATACCGTATTTATCATGGAACACACGAGTATTGTGATCTTTGATAATATATTGTGATAAGGTCAAACTTTCTTAAGCCGAGGAAGTAAAGCCTTCTCATCTTGGGTGAGTCCTTTGACCTCTCAAGTTTTCCAAATTGTTTGCTTGAGCCAGCCAAGTTTCCTTTTCATCTGGATTTACAAATATATAATTACTAAAATTGAACATTACTGATGTTACAATTTAAACAATTATAACAGAATACTTTGTTGTCCGCTGTACTTTAAAATACCATTCTTTTTTAATTTCTACATCTATTTCTTACTTTTACAATTATAAAGTGTTAGATATTGTATTTATTATCGTTTCATTATCTCTGAAAGTTACTAATTAATTCTGAAGGCACGAATAAATTTACCAAGAATTTTACTAATATTCCTTGTTTATTTAATTACAAAACTCTTAGATAACACAACTCAATTTTCTCATTAACTTCTACGTATAAATTTCGGTTACTTTAAAATATTCATTTAAAAATTTAAATTAATATTGACATATAAATAATGAATAACTATGAATCATTTCTTTTAGTTATTCTTAAAAACTTAGTTTATATCTCAATGATTAAAAATAATAAATTATGTCTTAACAATAGGATTAAGATAAAATTAATTTGTATAATTTGCACAACCTCTCTTTGGAATCATTTGCCAGCGGAGGTATTTCCAAACCATTACGACTCGGGGACCTATTCGAGACTATTAGAGACATATTTCTTAAAAGAATTGCCTATCTCTCTTGCTCGTTTGCCATCGTTTATATAAAAAAAATTGATAAAAATGCTTTGCCAGAGTGCATCACGTTTTTATTTTTTTATAGTGCCCATATTGGTTTAACATAATTTCCCTCGTGTTCACACGTGTCGGCTGTGAAAATACAATTTGCATTTTGGCGGCGCTAATTGGGGATTCGCGTCCGCAATTTTCTAAGCTTTTGAAATGTGGCTCTTTGAAGACTGTGACAATGTCGCTTGTAATAAATATAACAAACGTGGCAAATTTTACCCGTGGGAGAGCCATGCTGAAGCTTATGCTGCGGCACTAATTGGTTCGGCTCGTTCGAAGTAATACCACGGGCTCACAGAATACTTAGCGTTAAACGATACTTTTACTGTATTTTGCAGAGTGAGTGTGGATATCGGAATCCCTTAAAAATGGCGCTTAAGTTGCGTAAAAAGCTGGCAACACAACTAACGCGCGGACTGTGGCGCGGATGGTCATGGGTGGCGGTGATCTCTTACCATATAGGAGATACACCCGTTCCATTGTCCGCTATTCTATTGAAAAGACAATGACATTAAAACCTTGTGCGCTCGCATGAATATTATATGTGTACTCAATTATATTTCTTACCCTAACTTTCTATTAACAAGTTTATAAGACAACCTTATTTTACGAGACTAATTTACTACGGCTTCTCATTGACGAGTAAGGTACACCAGTGTGCCGCGGTACTCACCTTTCGGAACACTGGTCAGGACTCTAGACTCACATATCCCATTTTCTGTGAAATATGATAAGTTTAACTAAGTTTTTCACGCGTGGGAGAGCCTTGCTCAAGCATAAACTACGCACTTATTAGGCCGACTCAGTAATTCAAAATTGTTCTAAGTGGATGAGGATATTAGAGGCCCTTAACAATGCCGCTTAAGCGTCGTAAAAAGTCGGCAACACAAACAATGCGTGAAGTATTCATGTCTGTAAGACTGTAATGTAGATAACGGTTCCAACTCAATATCCTTACTTGAATAACTGCATTATTTGCACCCCTGGGACAGCTGCGGGTATGGTGTCCATGAGCCAGCGCGGAAGTGGTCAACCACTTATCTTACTTATCTATCTAGATTTATTTATCAGTCACTGAATAGAAACAAATAAATGTCTGTTAAAATATATACATTAAATATAACCTGTCATCGTGTGTCAGGTGATATCAGTATTCTAATAAGCAACATGAATAAATCAATAATGTGATGTTCTTTTTTGAATTTTATTATACCCTCAGTCATAAAATTGATCTAATTTATTATGTATATGATCGTATTTCTTATACAAGAATTCGCTGATAATTTCTATTAATTTTTAAGACCTCGATGTTCATAAGGAGAATGAGTGAATAAAAAAGCGATCCTCCGCCCATGGACATCCCCAACCACTAATCTCCAAGTCGTATTTATTCAGAAATGCCAGATTCTACAGAGTAACCACCTCTGTGGCGGCACTATGGTATTACGGACAACGTTGTGGGTGGTTCATTTATATGACAAGAAAACACCGCACAACAGTCCGCGCTTTCGTTGTGTTGCCGGCTTTTTACGCTACTTGAGTGGCATAATTTCAAGGACCTCCGATATCCTCACACACTCAACGAAACACAGTACAAGTACCGGTTTTCGATGAGTATTTTTCATCATCATCATTTCAGTCGTAAGACATCCACTGCTGGACATAGGATTCCCCTTTGGATCTCCATTTATACCTGTCGTAGCCCACCTGCATCGAGCATCTTCCGGCGACCTTTATTAAAGTTGTCTGTCCACCTCGTAGGTGGACGCCCCACGCTGCGCTTGCCGGTCCGAGGGCTCCACTCTAATACTTTCGAGTATTTTTTGTACGCCAGTATATGCTTCAGCATGTCTCTTCCACGGGTGTAATCTCTGTGTCTCTACTTGTATCATATGGCTTATATTAATAATTATTTTAATAGAATTGTCTTATATAGTTTATATTGTCAGTATGTTACTATTCAGTTCCTTAAAAGCCTTCACCATGATGGTAATTGAAATACGTGTACCTGGCTAGATTGGGCTTTCAGAAATTGTGATAGAAGGGAAATTGAAAAGCTCCTGCACTAAATGAAAATTTCATTTCAACGTACTGAATGCCGGTTTGATATAAAATTAAACTCGGCCGATATCTGAACATTAAAACAATTTTCAGTTGTTTTTCCCACGGATATTAATATTACGCTTTGTAATTTTATATGAAGCTGGTGCATCTTCCAAATGGTAAGAAATCGCTGCCACCGTCCCAGAATTGTTTCTGTTTCCGGCTTTTTACAACACTTCAACGGTATAATTTCAAGGGCTTCTGATATCCTCACTTACTCAGCAAATCATCACTATTTAACGCTGGCATTCTGTGAGCAAGTTGTATCACTTTCGACGAGCCAGTACAATTAATGCGTTAGCATAAGCTTCAGCATGACTGTCTCACGGGAGAAATTTATGAAAATTTGTCATTTGCGTAAAGCTTTTATTTGTATATGTAATCTCGCTGCTCACTCACACAAACTTATTTGGCGAAATAGAAGCCTAAAGATACTATGTCTTGGGACGTCCTATGGGACCTCAGGTTTGGTTGCATAACAAAAAGTCTTTATTTAGTGTAGGATCATATCAACCATGTAACTGTAAATTTTTATATTTATTAAGTCTTTACAAATGAAATTGCCATTTTATCGTACTGGTTTCTTTGATCTCCAATATCTTTGGTTAGGAACTCCAATTTAAATTTATACAATTATTTGTGTTTTTATAACCGTAACTCATTTATTTTTTCTTTGCATTTTCCTCTTTTGGTATTGTCTTTGCGTCATTCAGTTAATAAAATGGAAAACTTAAAATATAACCTTATTTAATGGTACAATTTCCTACGTAATACCAGTGCTGCAGAAACGATTCTATTAATTTATTATACAGGCTGTGTCGCTAAAGCAAATACAGTACGGGTTTGGTTCCAATGTTTTGTCTAGAAGTTCTGACCTGTAGGACAAGATCCATGGACCACCGGCGATCAAAGTTGATAATGAATAATTGAAGACTATTTTGTAAGCTCGATCTATCACAAACCACGTCTGACTGAATTGCAGGCGGCTATGTTACTGATAACACTGTTTTAACCCACTTGGAGTATATTAAGAACGTGAAAAGTTAGAAAGGTACACAATAAAAGGCACAAAACGCCAAGTTCATATATAAAAATGTAATAATACAATGGTTTTCCCAATTATTTAATTTAATTAAAACTACCACCGTCGGTTTGGGATATGGTATCTCTAAGAAGCGGCATTGCAAGAAACTTTCAGAACAAAACTAATAACATTTGTTTGTATAAAAAGATTAATTATTTTTTCACCTAGATAGATTTTTATTTAATAAATAATCAAATAATTTATTCCCATTCTTATTTAATGTTTTTATGTAATATCACTCGTGTGAGAGCAATGCTGAAGCAAATGCTGACGCACTAATTGGGCCGGCTCGTCAGAAGTGATACCACGGGCTCACAGAATATTCAGCGTGAAACGGAAGATGTACTTGTAACGAAACTTCTACTGTGTTTCGCTAAGTGAGTGGGGATACCGGATTCCTTTAAAAATGCAGTTAAAGCGGTGTAAATAACCGCGCCCGAACTGTGGCCCGGTTGTCCATGGGCGGCGGTGTTCTCTAACAGTATAGGAGACCCACCTATTCAGTTGTCCACTATACCATAAATAAATTATAAGAAATACATCCATGAATTTTACAATTATCAAACTGATTTCGTTTAATATCAGCAAAGCATTAGTTTTGCATGAATACATGAATACACGATGACGTCACAGCAAGTTGATCTTCATATATTTTAATGAGATTCCACGTGAATACAACCCTTGTCGACCCTTGAGGCAAACTCCGAAAGTGATCTGTATGGAGCCCTTTTCATAATAAAGGAGTTTAAAAGTTGCTTGATTGATAGAAGTTTACTCTATGGTATAACGACATTTGGTATTACAGGCTTTATTTTTATTTTCTCTCTATGAAACCTGTAAGAGATTTTGTAGTTATATTTCTCTATGGTATAAGAAAAGAGGCATTATTTTATTTTTCTCTATGGCATGACAGCTTTTATCTTCATTTTCTCTATCATATAAGAGACATTGTTTTTATTTTCTTTCTATAGTATCTCTTAATTTTTGTTTGCCAACTTTATTATTGTACTGAATATATTTAGTAATGTACATATGTAATGTAAAAATATGTAAATGTAAAAAATATTTAAATTTAATGTTTATAAAAGCTGATATTAAGAGTCAATTATAATAATAATATGTACATATTAATGCCAAAGACGATAAATAACGTTATTAAATGTATCGCATGGGAGACCCATGCTGAAGTATATGTGGACGCACAAATTGGGCCGGCTCGTCCACGGGCTCACAGAATACTTAGCGTGAAACGGTACTTTTACTGTGATTCACAGAGTGGATGAGGATATCAGAGGCCCTTAAAAGTAGCGTAAAAAGTTGGCAACACAACCAATACGCGGACTGTGGCGCAGTTGTCCATGGGCGTCGGTGTTCTCTTACCATATAAATCATGTTACAAAGGTTATAATTATCATGTTTTGTGATAATACGACGAAAGGGCGGATGTTCTATTTTGAGGTTATTTCTAAAACGGTCCTCCACACTTTTTGCCTGAAGGCTCTATTAGCTTTAATCACGAGCCCAATTAGCATTGAATGAATGTTGACAATTTTATATTTAATTTGAACTCGCTAAGCACTCTATAAAATTATTTAATGAAGAGTAAATCTTCGTTATGGACTGGCTGCAAAAACGATGTATTTTTACAACCCTTGGCTCAAGTTAACTAAAAATAATTTAGCTATGTAGGACACTTGGGGTTTGGTGTAAGAACAAATTGATATTACAAAACATGTACCTTCTTATAGGAGTAAGCCATGGAGCGTACTATCATCTAAACCCTCGTAGCTTAGTGGTTTAATAGGTCTACCATGAAGGGAGAGGTATCGGGTTCGAATCCTGGTCCGGACAATTGTAAATTATAATTTAATTTGTTATATATAATTTAATTTATAATTCATTCGGTCTCTGGAAGGGCTTGACAGTGGATGGGCGAGTGTCTTAATACTGTCACACGGATGGGAGAGCCATGCTGAAGCATACACTATTTCTTATGTTCTACTAGTTCGTTATTTATTTTTTCTTTTCGTGGAGATCACAGACCGGCAAGCACAGCGTGAGACGTCCACCCACAAGGTGGACAGACGAACGTATAAAGGTCACCGGAAGACGCTGGATGCAGGTTGCTTCCGACAAGTATGCATGGACGTCCAAGGGAGTGGATCATGCAAATCAGTTCACGTCTTATGGCTGAAATGATGATTTTGATGAAGCAAAGATATTCTTTATCCTTTTCTATTTCAATTTCGCTCGCTCCTATGACAAAAACCGCAATATGTAAAGCTCAATGAGCCGAATCTCAGAGGGGCATAAATCAGTGTGCAGATGGTAACGGAGCCGCTAATTTCCACTGAAGTTAACTGCCGCTAGAGCCAAATACAATTAGTGATTATTTCATTCACACTCCATGTACCCAATTAGCAAATAAATTGAGGAGCGCTAAGGACTCAACAAAACGTAATAATTTGTCTTTAGACTGCAAACTGAGTTTTTTAGCAATTTTTACGAATGACAAACTGACCGTAGAC
This sequence comes from Delias oraia, assembly GCA_018230265.1. Lineage (NCBI taxonomy): Eukaryota > Metazoa > Arthropoda > Insecta > Lepidoptera > Pieridae > Delias > Delias oraia. The sequence goes on along the minus strand of DWCF01001958.1, from coordinate 6,426 downwards.
CAGAGTAGTATGTAAAGCTGGCGGCCGCGACTAACGCAAGAGCGTCTTCTGTAAGACACGAACCTTGGCTGGGGCAATCGGTGATGTTGATGATAGATGAGTCCTCATGATCGTTTCCGGAGAAATTATATATTTAACAATATCATATACCACTTTTCACTCTGCCTGATGCAGGTACGGTTACAGAAAGGTGATTTAGAAAAGATAGTTTTAGAGATGTTTATTACTAAACCAGTTAATGTTTACAAAACATTACACGAAGTCAAATGTATTAACATATCTAAATAGGCTTCTGAGGAAATGGAATGTGTTATACAAGCTGTTACACACAGCAAGGTAAACAGTAAGTCGATAAACAGTTTCACATAATATTACTTTGTGTGAATTATATCTCTGGCCACCAATTTGTTTTCTCGTATTATGCGCCTTTTCTTTTACTGGCGGTCACAGTTTGCCAGTGTCCGTATTATTTCCATAGATAACGACAGAGAATCAAGTAAGAATATACTCTGAGTTCTTTATAATATATTTTTTATTATATAAGAGAATACCGCCGACAATGGACAACCGCGCCACAGTCCGCTTTTTACGCACTTTTTACGCCACTTAAGCGGCACTTTTAAGGACCTCCAATATCGTCACTCACTCTGCGAAACACAGTACAAGTACCGTTATGCTGAGTATCGAGTGAGCCTATGGTATCACTACAGACAAACCGGCCCAATTTGCACGTCTGCATATGCTTCAGCATGCTTCTCCCACGGATGCGACAATATTAAGACTCACCTAGCCACTGTTAAGCCTTTCCAGAGACCGAATAAATTGTAGTTGTCTGGACTGGCATTGGAACTCGATACCTCTCGCTTCATGGTACACTTTTAAAACCATTAAGCTACGAGGCGCTCAAAGATTGGGGTGCGGTTGTCAGCTATATAATAAAAAATAAAGGGAGGTAGTAGATAGGATTAAATCAATGAATATAAGAACACGGCTGCAGAATTCATAAGCGACACAGCTTGTAAACAGCCCATTAGTATGCTACAGTGCTCGGATATTTTTATATCCCTCAAGTGATTAATAACTTTGATGAGAACATGTCAAGTAGGGGAAAAATATGACGAACGGGCTGATATAAATCCTATATTTTGGTTCGCTTAAGGCAACATATTTCCATATTAAGAATGATTTATTCTTTACATTTCTTACCCACTTTTACCCACACATTGTACTCTTCCTTGTAATTCTAATGTTATCATTTTTCCTTAAGAAAAGCACTGAATTAAAAAAAACTTTAATTAAAACTGTCTGTTTTTAATTGAAACATATCTATAGTTTATAGCTAGGTTTTATAAACCTACCAAGATATGAAAATCGGTTTTGATCCTCGCGCCGGTACGAAAAAAAAATATAATTTATTCGGTCATTGTAACGGGTTGATAGTGAGTGTCTTAACACTGTTTAACCGGTGGGAGTGCCATGCTCGGAGAAAACCAGCGGAAAATAGTACTTGTACTGTGTTTCGCTGAGAAAGGATATCGGAGGCCCTTAAATTGGAGCCGCTTAAGCGGCGTAAAGAGCCAGCTGCACAACCAAAATGTGGATTAAGGCGCGGTTTGTCCATGGGTGGCGGTGATTCCTTTTCATAGAGATCCGCCTGCTCCGTTGCTCGCTTTACTATATAAATGTAGGTATATTTATAAAGATATTTTTAATTGTGACATTCTTGAAACGACTAGTGTTGAACTATTTTCGAAATGAAATAAGAATAAATAGTAGAAAATAACCTTTTAGAAATATCCAACCTACGTCAGCCTCTTTAAATAAATTCCAGAATCGATTAGACTAGACGAACTATATTCAGAATAAAGATCTAAATTAAACGCAGTGTCTCTTATTTGTAAGGCTCCCCGTAATTAGTTTCTGGCTCTCTGAGTTGGCTTTAGAGAGACAAGTTGTTCAAATTATTAGTAGTTTTGTATAAAATAAAGTAATAAATAAGTCAAACTCTATTTTTATCGTTTATATAACTTTTGCACTTCCGAGATTAACAAATTTATTGACATAATTCGTAAAGGTTTTTCTTAATTTGACAATGTTATACTTTTTGTATTATTCTTCTCTACTACGTACGTAGATATTACAGAAACATATTTTAAATTCCAATAATAGTTATAATTTTTTAAGTTTATAAATATTTGGTATTCTCTTGTAAACAAATTACCGTATCTTTTAGAGGACTCCGCTCTTGCATAGTAAGTAACAATAATAATTATAGATTATTATCCATAATTAATAAAGACCATGTATCATAGATTGTCTATTATATTTAATAATTTATTATAATTAAAATATTTACTAATTTTAATTACTGTAGCATCACAGAACGGAAAGTAGGCCTGATATTAATTCTTATTTGGATTAATTATCTATAGTATATAAATCATAACATAAATATACTCAGCGTTGTAGCTTTTTAATAGCCCTTCATATTTTTTCTACTAAAATAATTTGTTTGTATTTCTACGTAGGAGTTATTAAATTAAACCTATTAGTGTAATGCTTGTGACGCCCACACGGGTTGTTTAAATTCAAGTTTTATAATAAATATTAAGTCTCTCGATTCGTATAAAAATAGCAATACGCACCATCACTCTGTAGAATGAGATGACAGCAGGGGTATTTCCAAATCAATACGACTTTGAGACCTTCAAGAAAAGAGCGTAGATATCTACAAATTCCTTAACCCGGTAACGCACCCGCGGCTCTGCAAAGGCTAAGAGTGTCAAGGGTGAAGGACCATTTAGTCTAGGTGATCCTCATGAGTAATGCTCGTTTGCCATCATTTCCATAAAAAACAAATCAACGTAAAAAGTACACGATTCAACAACTGTAGTTAAATAGTAAAAACAAATAACACAAAAATAAAAATATTTGTCGTTAATAATAATTATTCAATTTGATTTTTCTGACATACATACCGAAAATCATACTGGTTTACAAACTTTAATTTATATATAGAGGATAAACATGCAGGCCCCTGAAGTTAGGGATTACTGCCATCCATAGACAACAACGCCACCAAGGATTTTAATTGTGTTGCCATCTAAACAAGGTTTTCTTATGGAATTGGTGGCAAACGAGCAGGAGGTTCACCTAGACTAAATAGTCCTCAACCCATGGACATCGCTAGCCCTTGCATAGCCGCGGATGCGTTGCCGACCTTAAACAAATATGTTGGACTTCGTTACCTTTATTTCGTAATGGTTCTACAAAACCTAAGGTTTCTTTTGTAAAATTAATAATAAACCCTATTTATTAATTATTTATTTCATAAATATTCTGAACACATACAAATCTTTAACAAGAGTTTGCCAAAAAAATATTGTTCAAATAAAAGATTCTATTAATATTCTTAAATACATTGCACCCTTATGCTCTTCAAATCACAAAATATTATATAATTTAAAACATAATAAAAATCTAAACAGATATTACCTGACTTGGCAAGATTTTTAAACAAATTGCCATTTAAGCTTTACAATATGTGATAGATCATGAACATGGTAATAGAATTGCACATTTGAAGTAACAACAAAACAGTGAACATTTTCCAACATTATTTCATTGAGAATATATGTGCCTATACCCTACTATTATATTTTAAAAAACCAGATCTATTTAGATACCAGGGAATACTAATATGAAACTAGAACTAACTTAACATTTCTGCTTTTTAATATACATATTAGGGACCCATGTGGACATTTCTTCAAAAGCTTAGTAAAAATAACTAATTAAACTATTATATATATACATAAATGCCCTAAAACACAAACTTAAACCATATACAATGGATGCCCTCAAGAACAGTCAAATACTGAATGAAATAGAATGGTATTTAATTGAATTGATTAGAGTAAAAAAAATTCAAAGGTATATATAACAAAACAATTTTATAACTATCAAAAACTATCTTACACCGACATTAATTGAAGACATATATATTGGCAAAAGATTTCTTTTCTTCAGTTTACACAGAAAATTCTTAGGTAAAATAGTTCTTTATACAAGTATAGAAATGTATAGATTTTGGCCAAAATAAGGCACAACTCACACTAATATTATAGTTGCTATTACAATACATAATGTACTAATGAAAAATAAAAATAAAAATATTTTTTAAATTTAACAGTTATATTGACTTGTGTAATAACTGTTCAAATGTAAATCACGAACAAAACATAGGAAGTAGCATGCAAACAAAAACTTATATAAATAATAATTGTATTGTATATATAACGTCTAATATATATAGATAATATTTGAAATATGTACAAATATGCAAAAAAAAGATACACAAGACATGTTCTAAATATGGTTTCCTAAGTAAATACAAGAAGTTTCAATCTGATCTCGACAAATAGCAGCCACATATTATTCCTTAAAATATAAAGCTAAAAATCAAATTATATTATTTATATAATGTAATATATCATAAAATACTCCTTAAAGGACTAGAATAATTCTTTGGTTTTATAACATTTTTTTATCTATATCAGGACAGAAGCTGTTATGACTGCCTTGGTCTGTAAAGTACCAGGTTTGTTATTCTATAGACCCACATTACAGTTTAGAGAACACCATTACAATTTCAATGTAACATCTAAAAAACCCATAGAATTTAAAAAACTATAGCAATATCAGGAACCACTATAGTACAATTTTCATTTGCATATGGAGATTGACAAGTATTATTCCTCGGTTTAAGTTTCTCTAGATCCACATTAACATTCTTCTGCTTGGCTAACAGCATAATATAGTTACGTAGCTTCAAGTCACTGGAATTAATAAAAATAGTATAAATTTTTACTATTTTGTCTATAATTTATAAATATCAGAACATATTCTAACCCAAGACCAATATATAATAAAATTGAAAAATTGCAATTATGGAATTGATTAGAAGAGGATGGCAAAGTTAGAAACTCATTTTCATTTTATATGTGTAACATTAAGCATTAAGTATAGATTAATGGTTACAGGTTATTATGAATATTTACCTCATTTTCATACAGAAACAACAAATGCAGCAAATACATGCGAAAAGTAAAAACGTTCCAAGTGTTGTTATTAAGTATTCAATTCCGCTCGTATCTTCGGACATTATTTCAAATTTTTTAGCAGCAGTAATATAAAAAGTAGCTAAAATAAAGTAAGTATAAGTGCTATTTATAAAAAATAATAGCGAAAAAAAAATGTTTATTTCCAATTTAAGCAAATCTATCAATAATTCAACTACTTACATACAATTAACCAGTCTTTGTTGCTATGAAGAAATAGAATAAATACCGCAGTTTTTCTTTATCATCGACATATGTAATTATAATTTAATTGTGTTTAATAATTCATTTTGTTCACAATTCACAATAGCATCTCATTTGATTTATTTATACTACTAATAATTGAATATTGATATAGTACATCAGTATACAAATGATGTTTTTTTTCAGTATCATATGAATTGAGTACAAGGTATACAGACATATAAAGAGTGTATATATATATTTTGTGACAGAAACCTACATATCAAAAATTATTATTGTATTGTCTATATTATGAAAATAATGAAATTAAATAATTAATATTAATGTTTTATAATTTGTAGAAGTAATAATTTTTAATTTTTTTATATAAGTGGTAGCAAACGAGCAGAAGGCTCACCTAGGGCAAGTGATCTTCCGACCATGAACACCCCTAGCCCTTGCAGAGCCGCGGGTGCGTTGCCGACTTTTAAGAAATATGTACCCTCATTTCTTGAAAGTCCTCGCATCTTATTGATTTAGAAATACTCCCGTGCTGGCAGCTGATTCCAGAGTATTGGTGCGTGGCACAAAATGCCTTAAAAAACGATCAGCTGTGGAACGACAAACATTGAGGTGGAAGTGATGAAACTTTGTATTCTGCCTAGATGTTTGATGGGGAAATTCAGCAGCAGGTATCAATCCAAACAGCTCCTCCGAACATTGCCCGTGATAAATGCGATAGAAGATGTTGAGCGAAGCAACATCTCTACGCAATACCAAAAAGTCATGCTGATCGCAAAGATCTGGTCGTCAACAATCCAAGCTGCTCTACGCTGTATGCGATCTAGAGCAGGAAACTAATATTTTGTATTTAGCTAGAGCTCCCGCTCAGAGATGGGAGCAATAATCCATATGATGATATGTTGTAAGCCCGAATGTATAGCCCGAAGATAATTACCGTTTTGTCCTATTGAGCACTTCTAGATTCTTAAAGGCCATTTCCTCTAGATGGCTACGAATTTAAACCTCACTGGAATAGAACATGAACATGTATACTATACTCACAAAACTTTCATACTTATTTACTTGTAATTTAGTGGTTATCTATAAATTCTTGTAATTG